>JAXQQM020088306.1:0-31905 GCA_034641835.2 Pinus albicaulis
TATTTGTATGTTTAAAATTTAATAATTAAAAAATATATATATTTCGTTTTCATTAAAATTTATATTAGAAAACATGCTTATTTTTAAAGTTGTTTTATTAATATTAAATATATGTTTAAAATTTAATATTTTTTTATTATATATTTATGTTCAAAATTTAATAAAAAATATATTTTTCATTCTCATTAAACTTAATAGAAATGCATCTCCAAACAAAGTTTAATTAAAATCATTCTTTATCTTTATTATTTAATAAAAACTTGTGACTAAATTTACTAAATTACTTGCATTTTACCCAAAAATAATAATAATAATAATAATTATTATTATTATTATTATTGTGAATATTTACATTATTAAAAAATGTGTTTACATACATTTTATTGAATGTAATTAACTTCCAAGATTTAAATTCTTAAACACTCTGTTACTGCAGCTTTCTCAATATTCCAAATATATTAGCTTTCTCAATTATATTCCAAAACTATCAACATTATTCGGTAATTTAATTTATTTTATTACATGAAAATGCCTTGTTTTTTAGATTATCCCATAAAAACGATTTATATGCATGGTTTATGGCATTAAAAGCACATAAAACGGATAAATACTTGAGATGTTTCATTGAGATTTTCTTTTCCTTACTCTTCACTATTTGTGTTTGTCAACTTAATATTGTTGTGAGGAATGTTTGGGAGGCTCTAAACTCTTCACGCCAAAACAAATAAAAGGCCAAATTGTCCTCAACTATACCAAAAACACATTTATTTGTTTATAAACTCTCGATCACCAACGATCGAAGACGCAGAAACACGACATAATATGGGCAGCATACTTAAGAGATGGGCGGGTTGTATACTTAGAATTGACAAGAACATGATCCAATGGAACCATTACTGATAATTTCGATCAAACTGGAACTCAAAACCATTAACTTGTAGACATATCCCGTTTATGACAGAGGGGTCTTCGGCAAGGTACCCATGTCATTATTTTTCTGATTTTGGGCAAAGTCACAGACATTTCAACAAGGTTCTGAAGAATTCAAGGCCAACAATTAAAGAATAGAGGTGGCAAAGGAGTGGATTTGATCTTTGCTATATACAGGGGTAGCGAATGTAAAAAAGATGCATAGCTCTGGTACATCTGGCCCTTCAATCATAGACTCACATGCATAGAAGCAAGGACCCACTGCATGCATACTTTCCAGAGGCCCTAAGCTACCAGCCACATTCAGAGATTCTACATTATTCGACTGAATATGTGTTGGCTCTCCAAAGAACATTTTAAACAACCCATATCTCTTAGAAGAGCTTGGAGGTAGACTAGGATGTTTAATCAACTGCATTCACATTCATTCACCAGTATGACAATCCAAAATATTGACTAGCATAAACTGCATTCACATTCATTCACCAGTATGAATCAATCCCAAATATTGACTAGCATAAATCCCTCTTAGCCCCTGATCTATTAAGAGTGACAAAAGGCATAAATCCCTCTTAGCCCCTGATATATTAAGAGTGAAAAAAAGCATAAATCCCTCTTATCCCCTGATCTATTAAGAGTGACGAAAAACATAAATACCTCTTAATCCCTGATCTATTAAGAGTGATAAAAATAAATATTGAAAATCTCTTGGAAAAACAACATTGTCAACTTTCAAATTAAGGGAAGCCTAGTTCTCACCTATCCAACAAGCATGGCTAGCACTGGTAGCTCAGAAAAGTGCTTATGTTTACTAATTTCAGTCTATGCTTTTTTTGATATTAAGTGTGCCATATCCTAGAAGGATATATCATCCTTCACTCGAGTTCCCTGGAATATCCCTGCTGAGTAGTTTCCCAGGACAATTTCTAGTAGTTGAGGCTCAAAGTGAGGTCTACAGTCCAGCACACTGCCATGTACACATAAGTTTTTTTTATTCCATGCAATGGGTATTCACATTATGACAATAATATGTGCAGGATTCAAGGTGCCCAAAAGTATGGTATGGTTGTGATGTTACCCTGTGAAGAAAACTGGTTCAATTTCTTCTCTTTCATTTCTTTTATGTTTGCAGCTATTCTTAAGTATGCATAGGCTAGAGCCGTAGCATGTGATTTATTCTTTCGCTCGCCTGCAGAGAAAAAAGCACCAATCCCTATCATGGAGAGGCAGTTCTTGATGGTTGAGTCCATGCATATGAGGAATTCAAGGATAGAAAGTGCAAAAGAACTTCATACACAGGATAAAAAAAGACTTTACATTTTTAATATGGTAGTCAAAAAAGAAAAAAAAAATTGTTTAATGACTGAAATAAAATGTATCTCTGTTATAGAGCCATTATTCCAAGGATTGAAAAGGAAAGAATTTGTAAAGGCATCTCACTTGTCATAGAAGTGGGTAAGTTGACTTTCCTTTCAAATGGAGGGCAACAATCTAATTTTGGTAAGATACTTTCTATACTTCAATTGTATAGCTCTTCTAATCAGTTTTAGTAGTGGAGGACAGGTTGCATCACTCCTGTCTTACAGATGGTCCTTGTGTGGTTTTTGCTAAACGGTTAAGCATGTTATGTGGAGAGGCACAGTTACCAGGGGCCTTTTATGGTAAAAGGGTTGCTGCTAAATCTACCATTTTATTTGTTACCTTCATCTGAAGAGATCTTTTCTGGGACAAGTTGATGGTCCAACAGCCATGAAGAACTGATTTGATCATATTGAGAGGCATGACTCACTAATTACACTCAAAATTTTCTTTAAGAATGTAGTAAACCCCGATGTAAAAGAAGTTAGCCCTGACCAATATCAATTTCTTCGGGTCCCAACCAATGTCAATTTACGTTTTCCATATCTCATTGATTTCCTATTAATTTGATATCGAAACTTTGAGGAAACCCATAAACCTCATTCTTTTGGAGGTCTAGGGAGAGGATCTCAGAGGAGACCTGCTATAAGCATACTTAATTAAACCTAAACAAATCTTGAAAATGGAGATGGAGGCATTCCACTACTTAATAAATAGATCTTAAGTAAGCACCATAATTTTCAATTTGGTTTGGGAGATCTACATCATTCTCAATTTGGCTTGGAATATCTACATTGGCTGGTCACAAATTTTCAATCATCAATGTTTATATGTTTATGATTTCAATGGATCTACTAATATAACACGATTAAGAAGAAAATTCAACAAGGTGATAAACTAGCTATATTTTTGGAGGTGGAGTGTGAGGAGGAAAATATCAAAAAAACATTTAAGTTGCATAAAATTCATACAAAAGAATTTGTGAATCACTACAGGCGAATCACTCAAACAGCCCTTCTCCCATGGCCCTATTGTCTTCCAGGCAAAGCATAAGCTCAATTGATACAGAAGAAGTTTATATTTCTGTGTTATGACAGAAATGAATGAAAATTTTATAGCTAACTTGCTCTTTAGGTAAAAAACAAATGCAACCTTAAAGGGGTCTGTAAGGTGGGTGTGTTTTATACCCAACCTAGATTCAAAATCTAGTTCTCTTGCTTAAGCACGCTAGTGGATGGGACCAAGTGTTAAGTCTTGGGTGAAAAATGGTGAATAAATACTAAATAGATTCAGAGAAGTTGAAAACAATAAAATCATCAAGAAAAGAAGAAAGAGAGAGAAAAAAATGCAATAAAAATTCAAAACATCAAAAGGAGCAATGAACACAATAGCCAAGAAAATTGTTATAGATGGATTACCTTCTCTTCCAATTCTGTATGTAAGAACGTCATACATAAACCCAGCCTTGATGGAAATTTTGGTGAACTCTAAATTGAAAGGTAACATAGAGTACTTCTTGGAGTCCAGAGCATATCCTATAGCATCAAGGCCCTTTGTAAAGAAACCTTTGTCTTCTTTGCCTTTGGGTATCAAATCCTCCATTGAAGCCAGCAGTTCACGCCTTCCAGGGCCATCAAGAAACTTTGTCTCTCTTCCTTCAACAACTGCATTCAAGGCACTAACAAAATGCTTTGCTATAAGGAGACAATAATGCTTGTCAGAAGCAACATTGTGAACTCTGATCACAATAATTGTTCGTGGCCCTGAATATGAGTCCTTGTAAAAATTAACTTCGAAGACAACAAGAGGAGGAGATGCCATCTTGTTCTCTTTAACGAATGGATCATTTATATTGCTTTGCATAATCTGATGCAATTCAAGGCTCAGCGAATGTTTCTCATCATCATGGGGAAGCTGTAAAACCCCTGGAAGTTCCACAGATGGATCTATAGTGGGCCATGACTTCTACCTGACAATGGGCTTCACAGGACCATTGTTTACCTGGAGATAGGGCTTCCCTTTTCTATTCTCCACAATTTGAGCTCTGGGAAGGGGATAGTACTCCATAAGCTCACAAGTAGCTGTGGTTATATTTTTTCTTCAACATCTCGTCTCATGGTGATTAATGAAGCAGTGATGCTCGTTCCCTGGTTAGTTATCCTTGCCCAGTTCTCTTCAGATTGACCCATTGGCCTGGACATCACTACAAGCTCTGATGGTTCTTGTTGTTTTGGATCCATGACTACCTAAGAACTCTGGAATAAAATTCACAAAATGCCTGTAACTTACAATAAGTTTGAAACCAATTCACAAAATACCAGCAAATTATGATAACTTTGAAACCCAATTCACAAAATACAATGACAGCCACGTACTATGCTACCATTAAATAGAATATTGTAATGGGATCTTGATCTGAAATTGAATAGAATATTGTAATGGGCCTTGATCTCAAATTGAATAGTATATATCACTCCAGCGGATTTTGACTAATTTCCAAATTTTTTTGGTCACTGTGTAGAGGAATCTTCCTCTGAATAAAAATTTAATTCTTGAAGTAAAAAAAATCTGACACAATGACCTTCTCAACTCTATCAAATATTTTTTATTTGGAAATAAATCCATGAGTTGTTCTTTGCATTAATTTTCTAATCCGATCATATCGATTTTGGCATACTGGTCGAATACTATCTGCTCTATGGAGGGTTGGACATAGGATTGGCATTCATGGGATTTCTTTTGTACTTGTGCTTGGGATATGAAAATATTTCATTGAGTTGGTGGGGAGAAAATGTAGATGGATGCTCCTTGGTACAGTGACCCACAACCAAAGGCATTGTCGTGGAAGGCTACCTTGTGTTTGCTAGAACTGTTCTCCCTTTGTTTCCCTAATGCTTTCCAGCAACTAATTTTTCCGATTGTGTTTTGATGTAGAAGATTCGTACAGCTATTCTTTGTGATGTTATAGGATTTTCCAAGTGTTAAATTTTGATGGGATAGAAGGGCGAATCTGGAGTAGAGGTGGATCACAGGGATTGGCTGGGGTGAGTAGTGTTTTCCCAGCCAATCCCATAAAGAGAACACCTTCGGTGTAATTACTAATTATATATAGGCTATAAATTATATTTTAAAGATCTAGTATATTTGGCTTGCAGGCTACTGGATATACTCTTGGTGTTATATTTGCGACCGTGAGGATTGATCCTAGGTCTCCCCTAGATTAATCTAAAGAATTACCGATTCACCATATGTTAAAAAAAATATAAACTAGGTATATTGCAAGATAAATGTTATTACACCTATCAAAATTAATGTTTTAAGGACAACACAATAAATTGAAGCGTCTCAAATATGGATCCCTCCTATGCAACAAAACGTCAGAGAAAATGTCTTTCATTTGAAATTTATATTAGTGAATGTAGTTTTATTGATGTTCTTGAAAGCATCTTTAATACATGAAAAATATACTCAAGAGATCTTCATTCCATAAGTGGAAGATTTAGTATAAGACCAAAAATCATTCTTACAATATCAAGTGTGGAAAAGAACTATAAAAGGAGAGATTTATTTATTTAGAATTGTAAGGAAAGGGGAAAGTATGCAATCATGTATATTCTACATTCATCAAGAATATCAACAAAATGTTCCACGTCAACTTGAAATGTGAGAGGCCTTATAAGTGATAATGAGAAAATATGATTGTGCAAGGAGTTAGGAGACTTGAAAAAGTGAAAGAATCTATGAAATAAAAAAGTTAGAAAATGATTTGAAACCCCCATTGTAAGATCACAAGAAAGTTGCGAGATAGAAAGGCCTACAAGCCCTCCTCCATTGTATATTTTACATTCGTCAACAAACCTGAGAAAAAAATACCCATCAACTTGAAATATGACAGGACTAATATATGTCAAAATGAGATAATTTTACTTGTGCAAGTTCATGGAATCTTGTAGAACTGAAAGAATCTACAATTGGAAAGTTCTGAGGATGAAATGACTCAAAACCCTCCTTGTGAAACCACAAGAAAGTTTATAGGAAAGGTCTACAAAGCCTCCTCAATTTCTGGGAAACATGAAAGTTGTGGAATAAAGTAAATTGGAACAGGCCCTTGTGAAGTCACAATAAAGTTGAGGTTGGTTGAGATTTTAACCACAAGACTATAAGATTGCAAGAATAGGTTCTAGAGAGGTGCAATATTAGAATCCCCAACGCACTAGATGTGTAAAAGAGAAAAAACCCAAAAGTTGTAAGGCTATAGAAACAACAAATTGGTCAACACAATTTGAGACGTGTAATCTTAGGTTCTCAAAACCTATCTTCAGGAGGTGAAAACAATTTTGCAAAAATTTCAAGACCTGCAACACACACCTGAAAAAATATGAGTTCCACGACAAAACAAATGCCACTAAACCACATACTTCAAATATAAGAAATAATCACAACACTATTGCAAGAAATAATCAACAGGTCGACCATAAAATTCCAAGTTCTTTGTCCTTTAAAATTCTAACCCAACAACAGAATTGTTGGGTATGCATGTATCGATGTAATTAATTGAACGAGTTAGGAGAAAAGTTTTAAGTCGTAGTATTTTGTAATACAATAATCTCTTTTACAAATATAGTGAAAAAAATACAAGTGTATAACCAGTACCACTTTTGAATCTCTGTGATTACATACATCCCATGTTGAAAGTTGGCGTACCTTTCATAATAAATAAAATACATTAAAATAAGGAAACAAATATTAGTGCTTGTGTTATTAGTGCGGGTGATAATATGTGGGGGTAGTGGCGGTGGTGGGGCTGATTGATATGGTGATGGGGGTTCATAATAAGGCACGTAATAGTGATGATATTAACCTTCTTGAGACTGTTGTGATCCATAGTAGGAACCGTCTGGAGGCCCATGTGGAGCCGGTTTAGAATGTTGACCCTGATCCTTCCCTTCATTTGTTGTGCCTTGTTTACTGCTGCCAGGCTCTTGAGCTGGAGCGACAACTCCAATTATTTGAGGATCCATGGATGGATAGTATATCCTTTCCGATGGTGGGGGCAGAGGAGGAATATTGAAGTAATTTAGAGAAGGCTGCTCCTAAATGTTATGTGGTTGTTGTTGGCTTTGGTGCTGTGAAAAAATAGCTCTTGGAAGTATACCACTAATAATTTTTGCAACTTCATCTACTTTATGCTCAACTTCTAGTTTAGGAGCCTATGGCTTTCCCCGCAACAACTTTCATCTCAAGCCTTTTATAACTAGCTTGTTGGAAAAATTCTCTGCTGCTTTCTCAGCCCCTTCTCTGGTTGTATATGTAACAAATGCACATGCTATTTCAAAGACAAATATGATAGACTCAATTTCACCATATGCATAGAAATTTTCCTTAAGATCAGCTTCGGTAACCCTTAAATCAAGCCTACCCACATACACAGTCTTTATATTCTCATCTTTAGGAGGAACAAGAGATGGCATCTCACAAGCTTTAATCAACAACATTGCTGCAACTAGATCATTTAATCTGCTCAGAGATAAATCATTAAAAAATATTAGATTCAAGAAGTTATCTCTATTGGAAAAAATTTAAGGATGTAATGAAATTTGTTCAATCATGGTCAAGAAAAGCCCCCATTCTTTTTCTTCATGACAAAATATTCATACTCCAACCTCGCAGAAAAATTATAGTTTAGAAATTAACAATCAGAACAGAATGATGTAATACGAAATGCATAAGAATGCGTATATTTGTTCAAACTTCTTTTAAAGTTTGTTAAATCCTCTCAAAACTTGTACATATCTAATTGAAAATGTTTATTTGGAACCAAAAAACACCACTTTAATGATAAATCTGCCTTTCAGGAGCCTTGGAATTGAGAAGACTAGATAATTACAACAACCAAAGCATATAGGATTTAATTGAAGAAAATGGATCAATAATAAAAGGGCATAAAAGACATCAATATGATGCCACATCAAAATTCCTTTTTGAGTATGTTCTTGAAAATATGTTCTACGCATACTCCTGACTGAAGACTCATGCAACAATGAAAACAACAGGGTTTCATAAATTAACACACTTAGAATTTTGTAAATGGGAGTTACACAAGACTTAAAAAAATGATTATGGATTGCACCTCAAAATATATCAAACAATAACTACAACTCACAAAATAATCAACTAAATCAATAATATTTAGACAATAATACTTACCCATAATATCCATCTTTCATCTTCTACTGAGAAATCTCCCCTGTTATAGGCATCTCATGTCAGTATGGACATTTAGCACCATGAGTATGCTCACCATGAACATATAAACTACATACATAAGCTCATTTTCTTCTGTAATATGGTTTTTTCCTTTGAAGCTTCAATATCGTATCATTTGGACAAACCATTCCTTATGATGATTCATAATCTATTCTTGCTCTAGACTGTAAAAGCCACATTCGATGAGTGTTTTCCTCAAAAAGAGCAAGCTAACATAAAGAGAGATAACATTTAACCAAATATTAACCAATTAACTAATTATCAATCCATTTAGCTATTCTTGCTTTGTTCTGGAGTATCAACAGACAATAAGAATTTACCTCAAAAAAATATATTTCCAGCAAACATAATTAAACAAACTTTTTTTAACTGATAAAATTAAAACAAATAACCCTTTAGGAATAATAGTCTCCACACATATGAATAATACAGAATAAAAATATAGTGAATATCCTTGAAATGCATATAATCAATTAATAGTGTTCAGACTATATCATATGATGTTTACAAATGAGGAAATGCCTCAAATACATATGCACATGGTTTCCTTAGCTACCCTCAAACCCTAAACATGGGAGCACTAAGGCAACCTATCAACCATCAATGTCAGTTGTAACTACCCACTAAAGGTGTACCATCAATGACTTAAAGGCCACTGGACCAAAAGTCCAGATTAAAATAAATACAAAAGGTGTGTAATAATCACACTCGCATCAACTTAAACAACATCATTACAACAACTCCGATCAATTGGAAAGATCTTAATGGAGAACCCCGCGGCTTGCCGTACTACTAGGTTTCAAACGCCGAGTGCTGCCGCCGCTAGCTGGATCGCGCAGGCCTGGTTCTGCCGCCATGATTCTAATAGCAGGCAGACCCCTGCGAGGAGAAGAAGCGAATACCTGCCTATTCGCAACATTGCAGAAGATAAGGCGATGTCTGCAGCGGTGGGGCGATTTTTTGCAGGGAAATGGTGCGTCTCTCAGCACGCATCAGTCACGGCCACCACAGTCCTTTGGCCGTCTAACTGTGAGATGGCAGGAAGGGGCGACCTTGCCTCACCTTTTTATGGCCGCAGCCCCATTTTTCTCTACGACCATGCTAGCAGTTTTTTCACCTGGGCTACTGCTGCTCTGAACTTCCACTTGCAGAAGAAGTCTCAACTGGATCTGGAGCTGGCCTTGCAACCCAGAGAACTCGCTAAGACGACTTCGATGCCCCTTCCTGGCAGCTGGGATCCCTCTCATCCCCAGCAAACGACATTTCAGATTCAAATAATTCTTTTGACGGGCAAAACCCTGCTCCTTGAGGTGCAACCCTCATTTACTGTGGGCTATCTCTCACAGATCCTCGAGAAAAGGTTGGGGATTCCTTCCTCCCTTCTGCGGCTCCTCTTCGCAGGTAAGCAGCTTGACTACAATCTGCCTCTTTCCTTTTACAAAATTGCAAGAAATGCCACAGTGATCCTATCGCTTCGACTAAGGGGAGGTGTTGTTGGGCAATCCTCTGCCCCCAAAGGATTTTCTTATAAAGAGGCAGTTCATGCACAACCTGCCAAGAATACTTCTCATCCAGCTGAGGGTCCGAAACCTTTCTTGGTGGACAAAATGGAGAAAGCCCCAGCTATTGAAATTACTCATCCTACTCTGGATGATCAATACCAGACATTTGCAGAAAAAGCCATCATTTGCAGGTTTAACGGTCTATGGCCTCGTACTGCTGATCTATACCAGTGGATCCGCACCAATTGGACCAACAACACCAAAGTCCTTTTATGCTCGAAAGGCTTCTTTATTGTTGCCTTTGTCTTCAACGAAGATTACCAGAAGGCCTTAACGGGGGGCCCCTGGTTCTGGGGTTCAGCCAGACTTTTCCTCACCCCCTGTTTTCCAGACTTTGACCCCTCTACTGCTGTGATCACCAAGCTTCCTATCTGGGTCAGGCTTCCAAATCTCCCAGTGCATCTTTGGAATTTTGTTGTCTTTCAATCAATTGGGGATACTCTTGGCCGCTTCCTGGCAACAGACACATCAAGGGCAGAGAAGGGTATATATACCTTTGGCAGAATCTGCGCGGAAATTGACATCAGCAAAGGGCTGCCAGACCAGATCATCCTGAAAGTTGGGGACTTCCATTGGGTGCAAACGTTGGACTATGAGAATACAGCCTTCAGGTGTCGTCATTGCCATCAGACAGGTCATCTCCAGAACTCATGTGCAACGTTCCTCGACAAAAAGAAGAACCTCAATCGCAAATCCAAATCCAAGAGCTGGAAACCGTGTGATAGTCCCCCTATGGATGACTTCGAGTCCTCTAGCTCTGATGAGGAGGATATTGAAGTGGAAGAGGAGAATGTGGAGCATCCAAAGGACCCGCCCTCAGATCGACCCGAGGATCCCACTGCTTCTTTGATCTTGCAGAAACGCTCTCATGAGTCTTCTTCTTCCGACTCAGATAAGGAGACTTCACCTTCCGCACAGAACAGTCTGCAAGTGGTTCCAGTCCAGCAAGATCAGAATGGTTGGATCAAAGTCAGTAAAAAGAAAGGGAAAAAATGTCGTTTGGGAGACACTGCCCATGCTGGGTAGACTCCTCAGCCTAGCTTGTACTTCTTTGTTCTCTTTGTCACCTGTCACTCACGTCATTGTTGCTCTTTGGGAACGATGTTGATACTATATCATTTCCGGTTCCCTTGCTTTTTAGCTTCGCTTTTATGCGAGCTCTGATTGTACTATACTTCTTTCTTAATAGATTTAGTCTTATTCAGAAAAAAAAAAAAAAAAACATCATTACAACAGCTTCAGAGTTCCAATTTTTTTCAAGTAGATGATGAGTAATCTTTTCTGTTTACTTTTTTTTTTATACATGGAATTTCCCCACAATATCTAGATCCTATATTTTTAAAAGTCTGGTAGATCCATAATCCTGATCCGGATTTGTTCCCTAGTAACTCAGGATTATCTTTAGACCTTAAACACTTTATTAACTTGCTTTTTCTATTCATATTTACCTGTGCAAATTCATATAATGAACATGATTTTTACGTAAGAAATTTCCTGCTAATCCTTTTTCATGTTCGAATTTTAATGGATGAATGAACTATATATACTTTCCAATCCTCATACCACTAATTGTTAATCTACATTACAAGAAATTTTGCAGAATAATATGATTAAAATACGAGTAAACAAATACTCCATAAAAATTCCCAGAATTTGGCTTACACTACTTGCACTTCTGCATGTAAATGACTTCATACCGTTCACAAAAATATGTTTGTAGAATATGGTATTTATTTGATAATGGACAATAGAACGAGAATATAATGATGGAGGAAGAAATTGTGGATTATTTGGAGGGGGAGAAGAACTTATTCTATATTCAGGTCAAGGGATGAGCTATTTCTCATTGGATTGAGACAGGTTATTTTCTCGTTAATTTGAGACTTAGTGTCATAGGATATGGAGTCTAACAAGGAATAAGAGATCCTATTCTAGCTCCCTCCACAAACCCTAGTCACATTCTAACTGCAGATGGCAAGGGGACTTCTAGAAAGGGTTATCTTCAATGGGTTGGGTGAAATATTTGTTATCTTCCCCAGCTAGGTTCAAATGCCTTGATGAATACTGATGTATTAGCTTAGTGCCTATGAATAATTTTTATAGACTTCAAGGCTTCAGTGGTAGCAGTTTCCTGCTTTGAATCCTCTAGGGTGAGGCACACTAGTCTACACTGAAAGGTTTATTATGGGTGTCATCGATGAATGTGAAGAAGCTTCCCTTCAGTTTCCCACAATGTTTTCCCTGGAAAAAAGAACTACAATGCCTAAAATGGCTCCTAAATCTTGCTAATTATGTGCCTAAAACTACAGGTAGAAGTTGCAAAACAGAGAATCCTTCTATAAAACAACATAAAAAATGAAGTTATATATATTATGATAAATAATTAAATAAAATGCAGTTATAGACTATAATTACACTTGGAATCTACCATTTATTTTCATACATAAAATAGAATTCAGAGATTGAAAAGAGTAGAAAAATTCACCTTGAAATCTTGTTCCACAAAAAAATACTCTCTATTAACATCAATCCTTGGAATAGCCTCATTGGAGTTAATGTCCAAGGTTTTATCTTGAACTTGGACTGGAAATCCATATTCAAAATCTAGCAGACACACCTGACAAACGTTTTTGAGTTTACAGCATGTTTTGCAAACCTCTGTTTTCTTGTACCTTGCATCACGTCCGGGTCTCCACCTGAAAACTGTAAATGGTCTAGTGCAAATTTTACACTCATCAAAATTTTCTTTTCTCTCCACCCCAAAAAAAAATCATTTAAAATTAATTCCACCACATATGTCATTGCTTTTATAAGCCATATATAAAATACATTCCATATAGTACACAAGCGCTAAAATTTGAAATTAGCAATTTCATGCATCACAGCTTTTGGAGAATAGTGTCTTCTCTTTCTCCTTGCATGGCTATATTCTATATCTCTAATTACTGAAATGACATGAGTACTTAAAAGCCAAGTTAGTGTGTTATTTCCAGCCTTACTATTCGCACATAAGGGTTATCACCAAGGCAGGACTCGCATATAATGGGGAAATCAGAACCCTATATAATTATCACCGAGAACATTATCAACAAACCAGTTCAAGTTTCATGCTTTCCTTTCACTTACGCACACAATACAAATCTAAATGCTATGCTTAGATATCAATTTATCATAAGGAACCTGAAACTCAATCATCTTGGGTAGCTTATGCTTCTTATGGTTTTAAATATCCCATTTATCAATCTCAACACAATACCATTGTGAACATTCATTCCTTAAATGAGAAGAGAAAAGTATATATTGTAAGATATCAGATATCAGAATTATAATTATAGATCCATGATCCAACACTGTCCATAGTTGATTTCAACCTCCGACGAAAATTGCAACGCTTAACAGTTTAGTAAGTAAAAATGTTTGGGATTTAAACTGAAATTTCCCTGGGCTCCCTAATTACCAACTAAACACTTTATATAACTTGAACAAAACTTTTCCAAAATATTCAAAAAAAAATTCCATTTCTGTCATTTTTTTGAAATTACAAAAATGCCCTTGAAGAATATTTTCAGAGATAAACTTCTAACCAAAAATTAATGAGGAAGCCAAAAAATAGCAATAACACATAGAAGACACCAGACCTCAGTCTGAATCATCATCCTCCAAGTCTTGCTCCTTTGTTGACTCTAGGGAAAATTTTAAGGATGGACATTTATCTTAAAGTTTAAAAACTTGGCGAATCTTAGTAGTCCCTAATATGTGAATTGTAAACTTTTTGATGTTATTTTTGTAAAAATATTTAGTTTTATAATCATTTTATATTATTATATATACATTTTTGGCAATTTTTAGGGTAAAATAGTTTTATACTATAAAATTTGGGCGAATCAAATTTTAAAAAAAAATGGCAATTGGCGAATCTTTTTTTTGGAAAAAGCATGGAAAATTAGCCCATCTGCGAATATTAGCCCCTAAAATTTTCCATGGTTGACTCTCCTACATGGGAAAATCCATGAAATATACCTGAGTTAGGAAGATCTGAGATATGATTTGATTTTTCCTATACCAAAGTGTTAATTTCTTCTTCAATGTCCATTTGACGCTGGAATAAGGATTCTTTCATCGCATTAACCAAAGCAGCCACACTCATAATCACCCAGTATTACGCATGCAATCACTCGATGGGCTTTGCATGAACTTGCATTGTTCCAACTACTAGACAAAGATGTGAATGGCTGCTACCATACACCATTATTGCTCCTGCAACTATTACCACCATTCACAACTTCAATTGCCACCACCACTGCTTCAAATGTTCGTAGTCACTACTCCTACACTCCTCTTACACTTCACTGCCTAAAAACACTATGCTGATTAGCCAATCTAATTTATATTTCTCAACTCATCAAGCTCTCTTAGTCATTAAAGTCAAATTTACTATCTTATTGATTATTGTCATCATCACTCTCAGTGGTGCCTCTAACGTCTCTGTTCAAAAAAACTTAAAGTCTTTGGTCAAGTTATATCAGCTAGTATCATACATTGATCAAATGCATCTGAAGCAACCTGCCTACCTACTATTCTCTGTTTTTCATGTGTCAGTGAGAATTATAGCTTAAGTGTGATGATGCATTTTTGTTCTAAAGCTTCTTGCTATCAACATTATACCACAAGGTTTAGGCTTGTTGATGCCTTTTAGGATTTATTCAAGTTGTTGGCCTTGTTCTGCAAACCACTAATTCAAGATAGTGTTAATGACTATAATATCATGTCAGCAAACTCTAGAATATATTTGTGCTTAGCGAAATTGTATGATCTTCAGAACTTACTCACCACAGGTACAATTCATTTAGGCCCACATGAGGACTATCATGAAGACTTTAGGCTTATTTCCATAAAAAAGGTTATTGTCACAAGGGTGTTGTATCAAAACACTGCAATGATAGTCATTTAATCATGCATTGGAAGATCAGATCGTGGATGCTCTATGCACTCTACTTGAATTACAACCATATCCTGCACTTTTTGCTTCTAATTTCCTTTAGAGTACAGGGCAGAATATTTCTTGTTTTTCTGAGAATTTTAGTAATGAAATTGTAGATAATTTTAGCCTGCCAACATTGATGTGAAGCCTAAATTCTTTTTTGAACACGAATAATGTGGATACTATTAAAATTTTGAGTTCATGGTAACAATTCACTGCAGACATATATGAAACCCTGAAATATGACATGGAATACTTAGAGAAATCTCAAAAATGTATGCTATAACCTGCAATGAATCATATAAAAAATATAAAGGACAAGATCTAATCGTCAAACCCACTACTGTCATCACCCCATGTCTGAAAGAAAAATCTGCTTCGACCACTACATAAAATCACTTTATTCACAGAAGCTACAAAACTGACCTAACTAAACTACTCCCTAGTCTTACTTTTATGACAGAAGCAGAGTGCAAAGGTTTACGATCAAAGTGGACCTAATAAAACAATTATATGCCTAGGAGAATGCAACCTGCTTGCATGAGGAGGAATGCCTATATTATCATTAAAGCACCCAAAGGAAAGCATGCACCACCCTTCATGGGAAAGTTGACTAACCTATGCCAAAATTCTCTTTTGAACACAGATAATGTGGATACTATTAAGATTTTGAGTTCATGGTAACAATTCACCGCAGACATGTATGAAACCTTGAAAGCTGACATGGAATACCTAGAGAACTCTCAAAAATGTATGCTATAACATGTGATACATCATATAAAAAATACAAAGGACAAGATCTAACCATCAAACCCGCTACTGTCTTCACACCATGTCTGAAAGAAAACTCTGCTACGACCACTACAGAAAATCACTTTATTCACAGAAGATGCAAAACTGATCTAACTAAACTAATCCCTAGTCTTACTTTTATGACAGAAGTAGAGAGTAAAGGTTTACGATCAAAATGGACCTAATAAAACAATTAGATGCCTAGGAGAATACACCCTGCTTACATGAGGAGGAATGTCTAGATTATCATTAAAGCACCCAAAGGAAAGCATGCACCACCCTTCATGGGAAATATAACCAAGTCTAATAATGGCCAACCTATGAATAGTGCATCCTTCATGGAAAAGCTGACCAACCTATGCCAAAATTCTCTTTTGAACACGAATAATGTGGATACTGTTAAGATTTTGAATTCATGGTAACAGTTCACCGCAGACATGTATGAAACCCTGAAAGCTGACATGGAATACTTAGAGAACTCTAAACAATGTATGATATAACCTGTAATACATCATATAAAAAACATAAAGGACAAGATATAACCGTTAAACCTGCTACTGTCTTCACACCATGTCTGAATCAAAGTAGGAGAAGTTGAGAACCAAAATCTGTAGCAGCGGGATTATTAGAAGCAGTGGTGGCAGCGGCAGCAGCCCAGGGTCTTGAAACCCATGGTCCAGGCCCCCATCTAGCAGGAGGAGGAGGAAATTAGGATCCAGGAACCATGGGCCAAGACAAACCGGGCCAACTAGGGGCAAGAGCAGCAGTAGCAGCATTCCATGTTGGGTTCGGAAAATTCCACCCATATGACCAACCAACTCCAAAAAAATGCAGTCCCAAAAACCCCATTCACCCAATTCGATGGCGGATCCATCTGTGGCCGAGGGGCTGCTAGATTGATATGAGCAACCGCCTCTTTTCCAGAACCAGAAGAAGACTCCACTGTTGATTTATCAATTCGGTGGCAGATCCATCTACGGCCGAGAGGCTGCCGGATTGATATGAGCAGCCGCCTCTTTTCCAAACCCAGAAGAAGACTCCATTGTTGACTCCAGTCCATAGGCAAGATTTACCCTGCAGCCATACTGGATATTGGGGGCGAATGCAATTCCAAAAACCTCCAACCTAGTAAATCGAGGGTGAATACAAACCAAAACAGTCCAGACCAGTAAATGCAGAGGCGAATGCAACATTTCATGTTTTATGTGCCCTTATTTTTTTGGGCTAAAGCATAATAATTATTTTTTTTTTAAATAATTTTGGGGCTAATTATACAAAACTCTAAAAAAGAGGTTTTATATAAAAAATTCGCCCCTATAAAATCTAAAACCCCCTAAATTTCGCCCTTGGGCCAAAATTTGCCCCTAAAATTTTCCCTGCTCAAAATATGAACTGTCTGAGTCCTCCATTGATGAGGATGGAGAACACAAATTTCCGACACCGAAGAATGCAACCTCTTCAAAACTGGTAATCTCATTCTTTTTCTGTCAGGTTGTTGCCAATTCCCACATAACCAATACCGGGATAACTACTATGATAAGAATCTTAAAGATTCCCTCTTAACAGGCCGAAAAGTCCTTAAAAATCAAGGATAGCTGATATATTTTAGAGAACTATGCACCGTTTGAAATGAAGAATTATAAATTTAGTCAAAATTCAAATGTTATTCAATATCTGCAAGTTTCACCGGAAAACCTAAAATAAATTGATCAGTTGAAAAGAGAGGACTGTAGATTACGCGGAATACTCATTTGAGCAAGAACTTGACAGGAGAGGACTTAATTCGCTGTAACACTTATAAGATCAAAGAGCAGTGTCAAGAACATGAAACCTTTAGTGAAATTCATTTCTTAATCTTTCAAAGAAAGCATAGGCAGAAAAAAGAGTCGAAAATTCTATCATAAAGTAAAAAATTCAGTAAGAAGGACAAATAATTAAAATTAGGAAATGATAAATAAAGGTTCTTGTTTCACCTGTTTTGACATAGCTTCCATCCATTTAATCATTACTTGTCTGAAGCAAGCCCAGATATATGAAGTTGGACTATTATAGAGGGGCATTCTAGAAATCTGAATTACCATATCTGGAAAGGCCCAATAACTCCATAAATAGAAATCTGGAGCAAGCTCTAAGTGAATCAAAAATATAATAAATTCCAGACTAAGTCAAACTATTTGACTTGTCACAACACTGGAATGACAGCAGGGTCTTGTGATTTCAAGGGTGTTGCTATCATAATGACAACTGATCCCAGTAAGTTCCTTTTATATTCATTATACTTTCTTTGGTTATAACTTATTCTGGAAGAATACAATTTTCCCTTCCTCTCTTAACTTTGGTTTATTAGCAATATCTAGTCTATCTAATCTTGATTCTTGATTACATGTGCATTATAATAAATGATCAAGTAAAGTAAAAATTTATATATTCGTCTTTTAAATATTTTCTGAAGGACATGGAAGGTTTGACATTGTAATTCTAGTAAATTTGGAAGATTCAGTTGAGGATATATAGCTTACCCATCTATTAAAATTGACCAAAAAGACAGTGAGAAAGTAAAGATAGACAGTCCTCACATTTTTTTTTTTAGCTTTGATAGAATCTATATCCAGGGTGTCGATACGTGGTAGGCGAAGCTAATTTCATGTCTGGTTTTTTTTTTGCAGGTTATGGATCATGTGCTTATCCAAGAAGGTAAAAAAGACTTTGGATTTTTATATAGTGCTTCAAATTTCAATGATACCATATAGGTAACAAAGATTACGAATGTTATATTGTTCTCACAAATATTTTGGGCATTGGATTTATGCAGTGTTGGTGCCAATCAGACTCCTGTTAAAAATAACCACACCTTTGTTATCTAATCTATGGATATGGGCCACATAGACAACAGTGTTGATCAACAGTTGTCATTGATGTCAACCCAAGCAGCACCAGGGGCTAACCAAATATTGCATGGGAATTTTGACCTACCAAATTAATATATTTTGGGTCAATAATGATTTTTATGTTTTCTACTTGTTGAGATGTTTCCGTTGATATATGGCATGCCATGTAATTCTTCACGGTTTGAGAGATATTCATGTTTGAAATTTGTACCCCCAATTAGTGGGCTAAAACCCCATGGGGTTAGGGCATGGGTCATTGAAAAGTCATAATTAATATTTTTTAAGCTCCTAAAATCCCTCCCACGTTCACTTGTTGAAGCCCCTCTCAACTTAAGCATTCATATAATTTGTGATCTTCATTTCCTCCTTATGCAAGGGATTCGGCCATCTGAAACAAGTCATCATGGAATTGTCGCTCTAATTTTTTTTTACGAAGGTTCAGAAGTTGAAATTTTTATGAGGCGAAGCTGAAATCCTGAGGAAACCTCTGTAAAACTTTCAGATCAAGGTGTGCAATATTTTTGGAGATATTATTTGTGGAAGTCAGGGTTTTTGCAGGCTCCTGAAATTCATCTCAAAGAAGTGACCTTGGTAAATTCGTCATAACTCTCTCTCTGAGTATCGGATTGGAATTTCGTAAAAATTAGTGGATAGTGCATAGTCTATAATTTTCTCTCTATCAATTTCATATCCAAATGAAGAAACAGTGACACATGGCATGATGTACAAGTGCGCTCTACTGAAACAGTCCATAATTAGGGCATTGCGAGAGATTGGGTATAACTCTCCCTTGAAGAATCCAAATTGATTCAAACCTATGGCATTGGAAAGATGACTCAGAGGACTACTACAGAACTGAAAAAATAGATATTGAGGATCTGAAATAACAGAGATACACCAGATTCAATATCGAGCTCCTAGAAGGAAAGAAAAAGTTAGATCATGTGTTGTCAAGGGTTGCAAAGGACCAGAATTTCTATTGCAGAAAAGAAAATCAAGGTGCCGCAAAGGGTAGCATGACAAGAGCAGAAAAAAAGGTGCATAACAGCAGCAAGAATTTCATCATATGAAGTCTTCAAGTGGGCAGCACTGCATATAATCATTGTAAATGTATCTTTGTACCAAGTCATTGTAAATACATTATTGTAAAAATTGTACTAGTGTCTATCTGTCAAGGGTTGAAGAGGCAGTGTTGGGAGGTCTAGGATCATCATTAGGTGGTTGTGTCAAAGTTGGGGTTATGGTCTAGTATATCTTCTTCTTCTACATCATTCTATATCATTTTAAAGTGGACCATTTTCCCTGGTACGGGAGTCCATTCTTCTTTTATTCTTCTATAGGGTGATAGGGTGGTGCTAGGGTGAATTGTAGCTCATTGGGTGTTGGGGCATCCGTTCAGTTAACTATTGAATAATCTCGAGCATTGGATCATCCATCCAGTGGGAGCTGGAGAAGAATGATTTTCTAGATTCTAGGAAGTTGGAGCTTTATTTTCAATTGGAGTTGAATATTAAAGAATTATTAGAAAAGCATTAGGTGGTTTTTGTCCTTAAGTGGGTTTCCACCTTAAAAACTGTGTGCATTTTTGTTCCTCTTGTTTGCTGCTATCATTGTACAAGCAATGATAATAATTGAAGATTAACTAATGCTCTAATTGAAAGGAATATTGATTCACCCCCTCCTCTCAGTATTTCCAACAATTGGTTTCAAATCTTGGTTCCTTCAATAACAGTTTAACAGCTGGAAGGAGGTCATGGAGCATACCAAGAATGGTGTACCTCTATTCAATGAAAATAATTATGCACTCTAGAAAGGAAGAATGGAGGTCTATCTCTTGGCGCAAGGTTACGAAGTATGGGACACTATTCAAAATGGATTTACATCAACTACAAATGTTCAAGGTAAGAAGAATTTGGTAAATGATGCAAAAGCAAAGAATATTGTTATCAGTGGACTTATTGAATCTGCTTATCATAAGGTGTTGGGTTGTAAAACTACCAAAAATGTATGGGACAAGCTTGAGAATATATATGCAGGTGACTCAAATGTCAAAGAAGCAAAGCTTCAAATCTATAGAGCAAAATCAACTCAGAATGAAAGAAGATTGCAACATTGTTGCATACTTCCAATACGTTGATGAAATAACCAATACACTGGAAGGATTGGGAGAGCCAGTTGACGAGAAGATTATTATACGGAAGATTCTTAGAATGTTACCAGGGAGATTCAACCCAAAGGTATCACTCTTAGAATACATTGCAAATCTGGACAAACTTAGCAAATAGGAATTACATGGAGTTCTCATCGCATATGAAATGAGACTTGATGAAGAAGAGGGTACTTTGCATCTAGAAACTGCATTCATTGCATATAAGAAAAACAATAAGAATAAAAAACCTTCAATTGAAAATACATGCACTTGCAAGTGTGAAGAAAAGGGAGATGATGAAGAAGGTCTTCCAGATGAAGAATATGCTTACTTCACAAGAAAACTAAAAATCGGTAAGGGACAATTCAAAGTAAAATTCCATTGATATGTTTCAACTGTAATGAGGTTGGGCATTTTGCAGAAAAATTTCCAAATAGAAGCAATGGCAACTCAAAAGGAAATAAAGGCTTTAAGAAATTCAACAAGCAAGGATCCAAAAGGAACTTTCTCTCTAAAGAAGATAGCTCATCATTCGATGAAGACAATTACAGTGAAGAAGAAGCCAATGAGAGAGTATTGTTTATGGCCAAGCACAATAAATAAGAGGTATCAAACAACGAAGAAGAAGGATGGACCATAGAATAATTTTATGAGGAATTAATCAAGCTTATAAAAGATCTCAAGGTGGAGAAGATTCGTTCCAAAACTCTTGAAGAACAAGTTCAAGGTCTCAAAATTGAAGTTGAAGAACACAAATGCATTGAAGAGTCACTTCAAAAGAAGTTGGAAGAAAGCAACCAAGAAAGGGAAGAATTAGAAGCAGAAGTAGTCTCGTTGCGTGAGGAAGTGAAGAAAGGAAAAACTATCCAAAACTATGGCAACAACTCAAGGGCATTGGAAGAACTCATCAACAATCAACAATCTTACAACGACAAAACTAGCATTGGTTACAAAGAAGAAGAAGCAGGACCTTCTACAACAAAATACAATGAACCTATGAGATCTGACATGCATGTAGACTTCATTGGGAAAGATTCGCAAGAACATCCTTGGAAGAAAATTCCTCGACGAAAATTTCCATCCAGGTACCAACATATTTTTTATGGCTACTGTTATTCATGTGGAAAATTTGGTCATAAAGCTGTAGAATGTCTCACGTACCCTAGGAATGAATACAATTCCAGGAAATCTGTCAAATATGAACCTCCCAGGGCTCAACAAAACATCAATAGATTTGAACATTTAAGAAATAATATTGAATGTTACAAATGTCGAAACTTTGGACATATAGCCAAAGACTACAGACTTGAAAATCCTCCAGAAGAATCTTTGAAGCCACAAAACGAATGAACATGGAAGAAGAAGAAGAATGATAATTGTGCTCTCGCTTTCAAGGCTCAAAAGAACAAAGATGTGTGGTATGTTGATAGTGGTTGCTCAACGCATATGACTGGAGATAGAAATAAATTTGTATCTCTAAAAGAGAAGAAGGATGGAACCGTGTCCTTTGGAAATGATGGATCTTCAAATGTTATAGGATCAGGTACTGTCACTCTCGGAAGCAAAGATGTTCTAGCCAAGAGTGTTCTATTGGTTGAAAACATGAATCACAATCTGCTCAGTGTTGGACAAATGTGTGATCAAGGACACACAATACTATTCAACTCCATGAAATGTGAAATCAAGAAAGGCGTGTATGGTGAAATTGTGGCTACAGCAAGTCAAGCTCCAAATGACATATATGTTATGGATGAAGCAACTAATTCATGTCTAATAGCTAAAGAGGATGATACAATAATTGGTAGCAATGATGATCGACTAAGTAAGAAGTTTGCTACAAAGGTGCAAAGTGATTTCGAGATGTCTTTACTTGGTGAGCTAACATACTTCTTAGGGCTTCAAATATCTCAGCAAGAGAAAGGAATATTTATATGTCAAGCCAATTACATCAAGGAAATGCTCAAGAAATTTAAAATGGAAGATTGCAAACCCATCCTTACTCCAATGGTAACAGGTTGCAAATTTAGCATAGATGACTCATCTAAGGATGTGGATAAAAGGTTGTACAGATCTATGATTAGCATTCTTCTATATGTAACAACCTCCCGAACAGATGCTATGCAAGCAGTTGGATAAGTAGCAAGATTCCAAGCAGCACTAAAAGAATCACATATTAAATATTCACCATCATTGGAATATCTTTGCCAGAAGCTTGGGATTCTCCCAAGTTCTCATTATATTTTCCCTTTTCAAAATATAAAGGGGGAGTGGCAGTAGATTACAGGTCTGCAAGACAGTTGTGTGTCAGGGGGAATGGAAGTGTGTACAGGTCCACAGGACAGTTGTGTTTCAGGGGGAGTTACCCTTCGCCATTGATGTCAAAGGGGGAGAGAATGTTGTAGGAAGAGGTGTCATGATCGCAGGGGGAGTACTTGTGTTGCCATCAATGCCAAAGGGGGAGATTGTTGATCAGCAGTTGTCATTGATGTCAACCCAAGCAGCACCAAGGGCTAACCCAATATTGAATGGGAATTTTGACCTACCAAATTAATATATTCTGGGTCAATAATGCTTTTGATGGTTTCTACTTGTCGAGATGTTTCCATTGATATATGGCACGCCATGTATTTCTTCACGGTTTGAGAGATATTCATGTTTGAAGTTTGTACCCCCAGTTAGTGGGCTAAAACCCCATGGGGTTGGGGCATGGGTCATTGAAAAGTCATAATTAATATTTTTTAAGCTCCTTAAATCCCTCCCACGTTCACTTGTTGAAGCCCCTCTCAACTTAAGCATTCATATAAATTGTGATCTTCATTTCCTCCTTATGCAAGGGATTCGGCCATTTGAAACAGGTCATCGTGGAAGTTTAGCTCTAAATTGTTTTCTACGAAGGTTCAAAAGCTGAAATTTTTATGAGGCGAAGCCGAAATCCTAAGGAAGTTTCTGTAAAAATTTCAAATCAAGGTGCACAAATTTTTTGGAGATATGATCTATGGAAGTCATGGTTTTTGCAGGCTCCTAAAATTCATCTCAAAGAAGTGACCTTGGTAAATTCGTCATAACTCTCTCTTTGAGTATCATATTTGAATTCTATAAAAGGTGGCGGATAGTGCATAGTCTGTACTTTTTTCTCTATAAATTTCAGAGCTAAATGAAGAAACAGTGACACGTGGAATTCCGTACAAGTGCGCTCTGCTGAAACAGTCCATAATTAGGGCATTGTGAGAGATTGGGTATAACTCTCCCTTGAAGAATCCAAATTGGGTCAGACCTGTGGCATTGGAAATATGACTTAGAGGACTACTATAAAACCGAAAATTAGATATTGGGGATCTGAAATAATAGAGATACACCAAATTCAATATCGAGCTCCTAGAAGGAAAGAAAAAGATAGATCATGTGTTGTCAAGGGTTGCAAAGGACCAGACTTTCTATGGTATAAAAGCAAAGAAAGGTGTAGCAGAGGGTAGCATGACAAGAGAAGCAACCAAGGTGCATAACAGCAACAAGAAGTTCATCATATGAAGTCTTCAAGTGGGCAGCACTGCATACAATCATTGCAAAGGTATCTTTGTACTAAGTCATTGTAAATACATTATTGTAAAAATTGTACTAGTGTCTATCTGCCAAGGGTTGAAGAGGCAATGTTGGGAGGTCTAGGATCATCGTTAGGTGGTTGTGTCAAAGTTGGGGTTATGGTCTATTATATCTTCTTCTTCTACATCATTCTATATCATTGTAAAGTGGACCATTTTCCCTGGTACGGAAGTCCATTCTTCTTTTATTCTTCTATAGGGTGGTAGGGTGGTGCTAGGGTGAGTTGTAGCTCATGCGTTAACTACTGAAGAATCTCGAGCGTTGGAGCGTCCATCCAGTGGGAGCTACAGAAGAATGCTTTTCTAGATTCTAGGAAGTTGAAGCTTTATTTTCAATTGGAGTTCAATATTAAAGAATTATTAGAAAAGCATTAGGTGGTTTTTGTCCCGGAGTTGGTTTCCACCTTAAAAACTGTGTGCATTTGTGTTCCTCTTGTTTGCTGCTATCATTGTAAAAACACTGATAATAATTGAAGATTAAATAATGCTCTAATTGAAAGGAATATTGATTCACCCTGTTACACCATTTTTTGGTCATCTAACTTTTCATCATTAGATGGACCCAAGTACACCATGTAAGACCAGTTTTACCCCAAGTAAAAATAATTCTCTTTCTGATCTTCCAGGTCACACTAGGTGCAAGAAGAGAGCATACTTAAGAAATTATCGAACCAATAACTCTCTTTTCTGATCCTCCAGATCACACTAGGTGCAAGAGGAGAGCATACTTCAAGAAGTTATCAATTTTTCCCTTCTTTTTATTGTTTTTTTTAAAGAAATTGGCTACCTAGTTACACTTCCCCGGCAACGGCGCCAAAATGTTTGGTCAATTTAGTGTGTCCTAAATTGCTACATTAATTTGTCAATCCGGGATTCGTAAGCTGACGAAGTGTGGCGCACTATATGTGCAAGATAACCTATCTCTTACTTTTTGTCATTTTTGGTTTTTTTCTTTTTATCTTGGTTGGTTTCCTAATGAAAATTCTAAAAGGCAAGTATGGTTATGATTGTTCAAGGAAATGGTGTTCTTTATAATGATTCACCAAACTTCAAACTTCAAAAGGATTTTGAAACATATAATGAGAAAATTAATTCCTAAAATGAAATGAAAATGTGCTACTATCCTAGCTAAACAAACAGTGAACTATTGATCATGAAAACCATTACCCTTACTGCTGTCTAAACACAAAAGAAACTGTTACTCAAAGAAAAGATTGCAAGTAAAGTAAAACTAAAATCAAATTACATCAACTCATATTCTGACCCCTCACCATTAGTCTCGCTATGGCTTTCGGAGGTAATCATAAACAACTTGAGCAATCTGATATCTAAGTTGCAGAAAAGTAAACTAATATCAAATTACACACTCATACTTCAATCCCTCACCATTAGTCTCGCTATGGCTTTCAGAGGTAACTGAAAATGACATGAACAATTTAATATCTATCTTGCAAAAAAGTAAACTAATATCAAACTATACATTCATACTTCAATCGCTCACCATTAGTATCGTTATGGCTTTCGGAAGTAACTGAAAATTATATGAACAGTTTAATATCTAACTTGCAGAAAAGTAAACTAATATCAAACTACACATTCATACTTCAATCCCTCGCCATTAGTCTCGCTATGGCTTTCGGAGGTAACTGAAAATGACATGAACAGTTTAATATCTAATCTAACTACTAAAGCAAATGTGCAAGACTGAAATAAACAAAACAGTGTTGGAATTAAACAAAAACTAAGAAAAAGAAATCAGCAAAAGGACAATATTGATTCCATGTCATTAGTCATTATAAAAAGATGTGCAAATGCCCAGGCTGTCTATTGTAATCTGAAACAAGAACACTGATCAGTTAACAACAACATAAAACATAAAAGATTATGGACAGAAGTAAAATATAAAACATGAAAGATTATGGACAGAGATGAAATGTAAATACCATGAAAGATGTAATGTATATATACGTGAATTACTATAGCACAATGAACATAAAGAAATGAAGCATGAAACTATACAGTAGTACACAAAACCTCAGCGTGTGCAGGGGCCCTCTGCACAGACCTTGGGGAGCAGCTTTCAAATACGAATTACGCTTTTGAACAAGGTCTTCTCATATATTAAAATGCGGTCATAACAGAGAAACAATGTCACAACACAATGGTGACACAATTACATGATAGAGCTTCAGAAGATCTAACTATTATGCGTATGAAAACGAATTATTTATAACAGAGGGAGATATAACTAATTCCCTAAAGTCTGCACTGGTAGAAGACACGTGAACCATCACGTCCAAAGATCTAGTATCATGGCCACCATGAGGATTAAATCTATGGAGAGTGGATGTTGGATTCGGCTTATGAAGCCGTTTACAGGTGTTGATGTGTCTCCCGTGTTTTAGAAATGGCCACGCAAATCTCCACGTGATGGGAAACAGAGTTCTGTCACCGTGGGACTCTACGCTTGACCACCACTTGGCCACCTTTGACCACAGCCTTCTTAGATGAATTCAACCGAGCCAATAGGACACGATCCATGTCCACGTCATTTTGAACTTGCCCATGTGTCCCGATTTGCCTGAAGACACCTGCAACATAGACTTTGACAAAATGGCTGCGGAAAGTTGCAGCAGCTGCGGAAAGTGACAAGATTCTGCAGCTAAATGAGCAAAAATCTAAATCAAAGAGCAGACACAAAACATAGTTAAAAACCATTTTAAAAGCTCTTTTACAATAAATATGCAATGATATTGGTGACTGAGAAGGTCCAGGTGAATGAAAAAGGTCTAGAAAGGTGTATAAGAAAGATGCAGATTTGAGACTCAACATACCCCCACTGTGAAGGTGTTGCATGTCCTCATGCAACCAAAATTTGGATAATCCTTCTTCAATTCATATGCCTTGACACTTCAGCCAGTACATCCATTCCTCTCCTCCTCTTCCTTGGTGCTGCTAACATCATGGGCTTCTTCATCAAGCATCTGAATTTGATATTAACCAATGCTCTACTTAACTTCTGGCATTTCTTCTTCAATTTTCTGTTCTTTTTCTGCCATAGTCCCAGATGTAGCATGGTATTGTCATGAATGATCTTGTCCAGTTTTCTTTGTTCCTTCAATGCCTCATTTTCATTTTTAATGTGTCTATTTAAAACCTCCAATTCAAAGACTTCTTGTTTCAATGATTGGACAAGATCTTCCTTTGCTGTGTGAGGCTGAGTGGATGAAGTGCTGGGACTCGTGGCTGCCCTTTCTAAAGATTCTATATAATCATATACTTCTTGCTACTTTGGGTCTATCTCAGGTGTCGTTTTTATTGGGCTGTCCCCAAAATGTCGTGGAGGAGAATTGGCTTCAAAATCTGGCTGAAAAGGGCTCATGTCAACGTCTGGCTGAGAATGAGATGGACTATGTTCAATATCTGACTGAGAATGAAATGAACTATGTTCAATGTCTGACTGAGAATGAGATGGACTATGGCCAGCTGGGGATTGTTCAGATGTTTCTTCTCCCAAATCAATGAAATGGGGTCCTTTCGTTTGTGTTTTCCTCAACTTCCCTTTAAGTCTGGAACTTCTTCTTACACGTTGTGGACCACTATCTTTTCCTTTTTGTTTTTCTTTTCCCCTCTTTTTGGCCATAGATGACTGTTCCTGAAGATGAACTAGTCTCTCAGATAACACTTGATAATCTTCTTCGGAGGAAGGGGTTTGATGCATAGCCTCAATACTTTTTCTCTCTTTTGATGTTATTGGCTTTTTACCTTTGGTTTCTTCCTTCCTCTTCTTTGACAGTCTCCCTTCTCCACTAGTTCTTTCAATTGTAGTAGTAGGAGTGCTTTGAGTTTCATCATTTGTTCTCTTCCTCCTACTCCTTCTTGATGTACTGCCTTCAGGAATTTCTTGGGGTTCTTCAAAGAAATTTCTAATCAAAAATTGTTCCCATGTGTCCTTTTTCTCTTTTAACTGTTTTTCAATCAGAATTTTCACCAGACCATGGTGATACAAATGTGGCTCCACATCCCCTAAATGCTTCTGAACGGTCACATACATCTTCTTCAAACTATTTAATAAAAATTATGGCAGATTGAGGGTCTGGTTGTCTAGAAAATTCATCAGCAACCGGGTATGATACATATACATTGACCCAAAACGGCCCTCACAGGTGATAAATTTTTGAATAACTAGAAGCAAAGTAGCCCACTCCTCTTTCAAAGCATGAACAGGAATTCCCTTTTTAAAAATAGTTACATCCATACCTGGGTTACGCAGGATTATTCTCTAGGCTTCATCACTAATGCTTTTGTTCTTGAACCATCGTTCACCTTCTTGAGGAAGTTTTGTGGCAGCTGCTATGGATGCCTCATTCACCATGAATTTAAGGTCCCCAATATCTACCTCCAGGCCATTGAAAGACCTTGCAAAAGCTTTTGTCACCTCTTTATGGTAGCCTCTAAACTTTTGGATGAACTAAAGCCACTTTGCCTTTTTCAATATATCCCTGACTTGCGGGTATCCTTCCATGAATTTAGGTCCTTTTGGTTCTGTTCTCAACAACTGACCCATCCTTCTTTCTGCTCTTTTAAAACTTGTCTGCGTGAGGAGGGTTTAACGGAGGTAAGATGGCTAAATGAGCGGAAATGAGCACGATGATTGTAGGCAGATATCAGAGAATGGGTATACAGACTGTAGCGTAATAGAGAACAAATGGGGTGAAGCGGAACAGAGAAGGGTTACGTGAGCACGGTGGAAATGCGGCTGTGAGATGAATAGAACAATAGGAGGAGTATAACACATCCGATAGTGTTTTAAAATTTAGTGGCTGCAGAGTAAATGTAAGCACGTTTATACAACGGCTATGGATTTCATGCGGCTAAAAGAAGCCGTAGTCAAATCAACCACGTTTCATCATCACAGGTGGAGTATCGGAGTATGAGTGAAGATCGGAGGCTCGATTATGGACCGTTTGACAATGAATGCAAGGATTATGGGCAGATCATATAAAGATCGCGGAATGGTTATGGAGTTTGTCAACACAATCATTGCACATAATGGAGCTATGGTTCATAACTATGTAAAAATGTGTTTTAAATGCTATTTGAAATAAATTTTTACTCATACCTTGGAATTCTTGCCATTTTTCCTTGGTCTTCAATTAGTTGCTTCTCATTTGATGTCTTGAATGCCCCCTGTCTTCATAATATGTCTTCATACCTGCATTTGATTTCATGATTGTAAAAATACATCTGACTGTACATTCTTTTGGAAAACAGAGTGGTAGCTGCAAAATCTGCTTCTGGCTGCGGAAACAGATGTCAGCTGCGGAAACTGACACAACTATTATTTGGGTGAATGGAAATAGATGGATGATAACTGACTGAATGAAAATGGTCATGAAAGAAAATTTTATTGGTGAAATGAAATGAAGTAGATGAAATGAAGTGAAATGGAATGAAGTGGAGTGAAATGAAGTGGAATGAAATGGAATGGAATGGAGTGGGTGGTCACAAAACTTGTGAAATGAAAGAGAGATTTTTTTTTTTTTTTGGAAAATATAGGGTGTCAGGTGTTCCTGATTTTCACCCTACATTTTCTGTATAAGACTACCAATCAATGATTGGTTTTCAGGCTTATACAACAATTTTTATTTTTTATTTTTTTTTTTTTAACTGAAAAGAACAAAGGCTAGGCTGGTGGAGAAGAAGAATTCTTTTGTACCAGCCTGATTGCAGAATTTTCTTGAAACATTTTGACAGATTCCTCTTTTGAGAGTGGTTTATGATAGACTTTTAATCATTGGCCATTCACAATAAGAGGAGTTTGAAATTCATCAATGGTCTTGATTCTTACCGCTCCATTGCTAAAGATCTTGGCAATCTCATATGGCCCAAGCCAATGAGTCTGAAATTTTCCCTATAAAATATTTAAACTTGGAATCAAATAACAATGCCCAATCTCCTTCTTGAAACTTCTTCTCTTTGATGTATTTGTGATGCCATTTAGCTCTTTGATATTGAACTAGATCAGTTCTTAGAATTGCCTCTTGTCTGATCTCATCTAGCTCATTCAACTTCTCCATTCTATGCTTTTGAGCTTCTGATAAATCCATCCCCAACTGAACTGCTATCTTGAAGGTCTTGACTTGGAACTCAATGGGGAGCAGGACTTCTTTCCCATAAACAAGTTCATAGGGAGAATGTCCTGTTGTATTTCTCCATGTAGTTCTGTAGGCCCACAAGGCTTCAGGAAGCCTTTTTGCCCAATCTCTTCTATGTAGATGAACATTTTTGGTGATGATACTTTCAAGAACTTTGTTTGTAGACTCCACTTGACCATTTGCTTGCGGATGGTAAGGAGTAGATCTTCTGTGCTTGATTTTGTATTCTTCCATCAATTTCTCCACCAAGTTGGATGTGAATTGGCTTCCCTGATCTGTCACAATTTCTCTTGAAACACCAAAGCGAGTAAAAATATCCTCATAAAGAAAATGAACAACTGAATTTTCAGTAGCAGATACTAATGCTTTGGCTTCTACCCATTTAGTAACATAATCAATACAAACCAATATATACTTCTTTTGCTTGGATGGTGGATTAATAGGTCCAATGAAATCTAGAGCCCACTTTTCAAAGGGTTCAATGAGTACCTGTGTTTGTAGTGGCATTTCATTTGAAAGGGTAGGTTTCCCTACTCTTTGGCAGCTGTCACACCTTTTGACATATTGTTTTGCATCTTTGAAGAGGGAAGGCCAATAATATCCTAAAGAGAGGATTTTATAGGCTGTCCTTTTGTCTGCAAAGTGTTTGCTGCATGGTTCATCATGACATGCCTTAAGAATATCAGGCATTTCATCTTCCCTGACACATCTTCTGATCACAAGATCTGGCCTTGTTTTGAACAATTCGTTAGAAATCCATGAATATTTTGAACTCTCCTAAATAATTTTCCTTTTTTCACTTGGAAACAAATGTGAAGGCAGTTTCCCTGTAACCAAATAGTTAGCAATATCTGCATACCAAGGAGTCTTAAAAGTTACTGCAAACAAGTATTCATCAGGAAACTTATCCTCTACAGGAGAATCTGATTTAAAATTCTGAATCCTAGACAAGAAATCAGCTACTATATTTTGTTTTCCTGGTCTATCCAACACAGTAATATTGAATTCCTGCAAAAGTAAGAGCCATCTTGTCACTCTGCCATTAGTAACAGGTTTTTTCATTAGATATCTAATTGCAGAATGGTCAGTATGAATAAAAGTTTCATATCTTGTTATATAATGTCTAAAATTATTGATTGCATGAACAACAGCTAAAAAAACTTTTTCAGTCACAGTATAGTTCAACTCAATAGGAGTCAAATTTTTACTGGGATAGTAAA
>JAXQQM020059530.1:0-45404 GCA_034641835.2 Pinus albicaulis
CAAAGACCATGTAAGCAGAAATTGCGTAGGATAAACCCTGTCCTAATGCCTCCAATTAAGAAATAAATTAAAAATATGTATGATGCTGGAATAAAAGTCCCATTCAGGTACTCGGAATGGGTCTCTAATCTTGTATCGATGAGGAAGAAAACATGGGAAATTAGGCTATGCATAGACTTCAGAAATTTAAACAAAGCCTCCTTGAAAGACAACTACCCTTTACCTAATATGGATCATATATTACAAAGGGTAGTAGGCTCCAAAAGAATATATTTGCTTGACGGTTTCTCAGGGTATAATCAGGTGCTAGTACATTCAGATGATCAACACAAAACCGCCTTCACTACAACTTGGGGCACCTTCATGTATGTCAAAATGCCTTTTGGGTTAATGAATGTTGGGGCCACTTTTCAAAGAGCCATGGACATTTATTTTTCCAAAGAAATAGGTTACTTCATTGTGATATACCTTGATGACATAAATGTCTATTCAAAAACCGATGAAGAACACCTAAATCACTTAAGAAAGGTCTTTGAAAAATGTAGAAAGTATGGTCTATCTTTAAATCCTAAGAAAAATATGTTTGGTCTTCAAGAAGGAAATCCTTTAGGCCATATCATATATGAAGAAGGGATTGAGATAGACCCTAAGAGGATTGAGGGGATATTGCAAATTAGTCACCCTAGGAACATCAAAGAGCTGCAATATTTCATTGGAAAGATCAACTTCTTAAGAAGGTTCATACCCAACCTTGCAGAAATCCTAAGAAACATTAAAAACATGTTGAAAATAGAAATAGGAGTCAAATGGACCATAGAATAAAATAAATCCTTTGAACTAGTAAAACAAGCACTTACCCAAACACCAGTTCTAATCAGCCCTGACATTACTAAGGACTTCTGCATCTTCTCATTTGCATCAAAACATACAATTGTTGCAGTATTGCTACAAAAGAACATAATGGTATAAGAACAACCCATAGCTTTCTTCAGCAAGGCACTAAGAGATGCACCTCTGAAATATAACATTATGGAAAAAAAAGCTTTTTCCTTAATCAAAGCATTAAAAGATTTCAGAGTTTACATCTTGCATTCACATGTCATTGCTTTTGTTCCTCATGCAGTTGTTAAGGACATACTAACTTAAGATCCTGATGGTAAAAGAGGTAAGTGGATTTCTGTCATCTTAGAGTATGATCTAGAAATCAAGCCCACCAAGCTAATAAAAGGGCAAGGACTGGCCAAACTAATGGTTGAAGCAAAATTTCAAGCATTAGACATAAACATGATACATTCCTTGGACGAACAAGAGGAACTGGCGACTCCCCCTATTGAAGAAGAATTTTTTAACTCACTCTAGTATGCTGATATATTACATGTGCTTTTTAATCTAAATGCTCCTCTTGATTTTTCCAAAACAAAGGCTAGATTATTGAAACTAAAAGCTGTAATTTTTTTCATTCTAGATAAAGCTTTATATTGGAGAAATTATGTTGGTATCCTGCATAAATGTTTACTTGAGGAAGATGCAAATAGAATCATGCATGATTTTCATGAAGGAGAATGTGGAGGTCATCTCTATTGGAAAACCACTGCCAACAAAATCCTTAGAGCTGGTTTCTATTGGCCCACTCTTTTTGCTGATATCCACAAGCTAGTAGTGACTTGCCATAAATGTCAAATATTTGAGGGAAAGAGAAAAATATTGCCTTTTCCTTTACAACCTATCAGTGTTGAAACTCCTTTTCAATAATGGGGTTTGGATTTCATTGGAGAAATCCACCCTGCCTCCTCTGCCCAACACAAATGGATCCTCACTGCAACTTACTGTTTCACCAAATGCATAGAAGCCATTCCTTCTAGGACTGCCACAAACTCAGTAATCATCAAATTACTTGAAAATCACATTTTGTCTAGATTTGGCTGTCCAAGAAAAATCATCACTAATAATGTTGTTGCATTTAAATCCAAGAGAATGGTGGAATTTTGCCACAAGTATCACATCACATTAGGGAATTCCACAGCTTATTACCCACAAGGTAATGTGTTAGCTAAGTCCTTTAATAAAATTTTGGTAAATATCATCAAGAAACTGCTGGAAGAAAACAAGAAGTCATGGCACAACAAATTAGTGCATGCACTATGGGTAGACAGATTAACAAACAAAAAATCAATTAACATGTTTCCCTATCAACTAGTGTATGGCATGCATGGAGTTTTTCCAACATCCTTGGGAGTCCCTGTGATGCAGCTTATTCAAGAGGTACAATCAGAGGAGAATGATATCTAAAGGAGGCTGAACCAAACCGTTCAATTGCAGCAATCAAGGGAAAAAGTATACAACATAACACAAGCAGTGCAAGAGAACATCAAGAAGATTTTTGACAAGAGGACTAAATCCAATGATTTCTAGATTGGAGACAAAGTTCTGAAATGGGATTCAATAAGAGAGGACAAAGGCAAACATGGAAAATTTGAAAATCTGTGGAAAGGTCCATACATAATCCATTCAACAAGAGGTAACAATGCATTCTTTCTACAAAAAATGGATGGAATAGAGTTATTTGAAGGTATTAGCAATGGCAGGATGCTCAAGCATTATTTTTGTTGAAGTTCTTAGTTTAAAGCTTTATTCATTGTATATAACACTACTTGAATAAAATATCAGAAAAATGAAACAAAAACAAAGAAAAGAAGAAAAAGAGGGCAGATAAAAAGAAGAGGTAAAGCCCCATACCAAAAAAATAATATGTATGAAAGTGTGCAAGTCCAAATGCCACTACTTTTGAGAAAGGAAAGTCTTATTTAGTCATACATCCTAATCATGATTGAACATGTTTTAAATTTTTGCTGATAAGTTAGAAAATGAAGATTTTACAAATAGTTTAAACTTAGCTTATCAATAGACTAGGTTAGGAAAATATATTGGTTCCAAAGTTCAAATTTGAACCAAAAAGAAAGAGAGTGATGAATGACAAATGCCAAATTATAGCCCTCAATTAGTTTACTTTGTGCAAAAATAAATTTTGTATGAAAATTTTCCAAAATTCCACATCTCGTGACAAATCAAACTTCTTAACCTTGATTTGATCATGTTTTGAATTTTATGTCGATACATTAGAGAATGAAAATCTGTCAAACTATTTAATCTTGACGGATAAGTAGATTAGGTAGAGAATAAAAGAGCTCATCAGTCTAATCTGAGCCTTTGGATGATATAAGGGTAGAAGTAGATAGTTTGTGCTTTCAAAAGAAAAATGATGTCCAGGGTTTGCCAATCCAAATGCACCCAAATGAAGAGAAAATGTTAGGAAAAGTATGATGGGTAGGTAGAGTTGATGTTGAAGCAATAATTTTTTTTAAGATTTTAAGATCACAAGCTTCAAAGAACAGGATTAAATCAACAATTGAAGAAGGATGGAATCCGCCAAGCACAAACAAGGCACTGATTTACAAATTCCAGAGATCTGAACTCTGAGGTTCTTGACACCTCCTGAAGGAGCTGCCGTCCCAAAGTGGAGCCACTGTTAGTCATCAGTATTTTTTGACTCTCTTTGGATGACTATAGGATGGTTATGGTTTTCTGAAAACAATATTCCTTGAATATCTTGAGTTTCAGAAATCTCATTGCCTTCATTATCGTTATAACCTTATTTTCAATATTCCTCAGTTGGTCTTCTCAAATTCACCATGTTTCTCTTAAAAGACTCATTATGGGCTCATACTTCTCATTTTCATCCTTCTTTACTACCTAAAACCTCATTTCCCCCCATTTTCCCCTGACAATAAACTCCATCCTCCCTCTAAGATTTCTTGATTGCTGACTCATTCACATGTCTATTTGAGCAAAATATTTGAAAATAATTCTAGGTTGGAACCTATGACAATGCTATGTTTTCACTTGAAGATCTTTAAGTCAAAATATCCTTCAAAATCGAGTCAAAAAGCACTCCCATTAGGTCATTAGGGTTTTACATTTTTTTCAAGATCATCCTTGGATGTTTTAGGCACTGCTTTTCCTTTGCTAGAATCTGGCTCAGATGTAATATAATGTCAAGACATGGTTATTCAAGAAGGACCTAAAATTTCCAAAGAGGATTATCTTCTTAGTTCAGAGTCTGCAAGTGAGAAAAATGGAAAATGTTTAGCACCTCTGTAGAAGTGTTGGAAGATTTATCAGCAGAAAGTACTGATGAGGTAGACTGTCTACTCCTGAATGAAAACAATGTACAGCAAGGGAAAAGGAAAAAATCTGATCTTTTAGATGACAAGGACTATAAACTTGATAGTCCATTAGAGTGCCAAAGAAGTGATTACTTTCAAGAGAATGACATGGAGAAAGCATACAAGGCCAAGCATGAAGAAAGTCTGTAAGAAAATATTGATGGAATATGGAAAAAAGGTAAGGTGAACTGGACAGAAATGAATGAACTTGAAAGGGCTATAGATAACTTAGAATACAACATTGATGATTGATGTAAAGAACTGCAGACAGTTAGGGTTTTTGAAAAAGGTGGCCAGAGAAGGTGGAAAAGATGAGTTGAGTTTTATGGTGGAAACTATAGAAGATTTTGAAGATGATAATGTGTGCAATCATCCTAAATTTGTCAAAGTAAGCATGTCAAGTCTCAATGATCAAAAGAAAATCCAATTCAATGACTTCAACAACTTGCAAGAAAAAAAGTGTCAAGGAGAATCAGTGACAAAGGAAAAGGACTTCAAACATTAGAAAGTGGGTTTTTGAAAGTTAAATTAAATCCATAAGCCTATAAAATACCATTTCACACTTCAAGAGAACCATTATTACCTTTCAAAATATCAATATCATTCAGCAAGGGAAAGTTTGTGGGTTTTCTGAGCGAATTCGGGAAAATTTTCTCGGCGCTGCGTGTTTGCCTTGACAGTGCGCGCCTGGGAGTTGGCATTGCGCCCTTGCCCATTTTCCTCCACACGTTTTCTGAAGGCGTTGTACCCTTGCCAGAAGGACTTTGTGCTGAATTTCCTTGTCGTTGTGTGCTCAGAGACTGGCGCTACACACTTGGCTTGGCGCCGTGCCCTCAGCCATTGGCGCTGCGTGCTTAGACGGGAAGGGTTTCTGAGTCTTCCAATAGCCTAAATCACTTCATATCGCCTTCAAATATTTTCCAAGGTTCTCCAAAGAACGGTTAAGTTGTAAGTTCATACAATAACCTATTTTCAAGATATTTTGGTCATCATTTAATCAATGTAAATGAAGCCCTAAGAAAACCCTAAGTTTTAGCTTGAGATCACTGTTTTATCCTTATTTCGTCCTCCTTAAAGAAAATCAGTCATAAAAAAGGGTAATAACATTTCTTGAGGGTTTTCATTCATCTAATTTGTCACAACACCCATTCCCTTTCATTCATTTCCTTCATTTTTCAAAGCTTCCATTGCATTCCTTCCCCTCATTGATTTCACCTACACTCTATGGTTTCACAAAATAGAGTTTAGAAATGTCAGAGGAAGAAGACAATGCTAGTGGTGTTGAGGAATAAATTCCAAGGAGACATGATCACAAGGGAGGGAAGATAAACAGATTTGAACCTATCACTACAAGGGAACTCATGGCCTCCCCTCTCATTGTATCTTGTTTTAAGCATGTGGGCTGCTTTGAATTTTGTGAGAAAGTGCAGCAAGTCCAAAATCACCCAGAGCTAACAAGACTATTCATCATCAATCTACATGAAAAGTAGGTCAATATTTCCGGGGTTACATTTTAGATGTCCACTGATGCCATTGCAACTGCTACAAGGATACCTAGTGTGGGAGAAAAGTGGTCCAAACAAGCAAACCTGGACATGACTTATTTTGAACCATACCTCAAACCTAAGTATAAAGATCATCACAAGTCCATCTTCCCTTTTTATCGTCTTCTTGATAGATATGCACCCACGATGAAGATAATAATGAAGTATTTCACTTGTGAGGGAAGGTTTTCCCACCTTTAATCATACAATATTTGTCTTCTTATGCATTTCACTAGAGTTAGGATGCTGCATATACCATATTATATTTTCTACAACATTGACAAAATGGCCTACATTGTGCAAAAGAGAGATTATAATTAGCAAATGTAGAGCCTATTTCATCATTCACTCATCAAGATGGTGGTCATGCATCAACTACAACAGAAAAATATTCCATGGAATACCTTCATTACCAACGAGGTTTTCACTACTCCACCTGGACATCATCATTAGGATATTCCTTCATCTTCTCATCCTCCCATATCCACTTCTCCATCACACCCCATTGTTCATACATCCCCATTCACTCACATCCATTCACCTCAAGTTTATCCTCCCTCATCACCTTTCCACCACCCTTCACCATCACCTCATGATACCAGAGCCTCAAGAAGTGAAAGGGATATTGTAGTAGCTGGCACTAAAATGATTGAAATTGAACCATTTCCTTTGACTTACCGGAGAGGTTACATGCATGTGTTTGCTTCACTTGAGGTGAAAGGGGCCATGCCTTCTTCATCAACAAAGTAGGTTAATAAAGGCAAAGGAAAGGTCACAGAGCCTATCAGTGCTAAGGAGGAGGACAAGCATGAAATTGAGAAAGAGTTTCAGTTGATTGACCTTGAGGATGAGGATTAGGAGAGAATTACCAATATGTTGCTCAAAAGCAAGGATGCCAAAATTATTGATCTTGAAGCTAATCTTGGTATGGCAAAGAATGTGATTAACTAGTTTGATCTAGAGAATTAGTAGTTGAAGACAAAGAATCCCATCAGTGAGGTTAGGGTAATCAGAGCTCATAAAGATGCCAGAAAGGCCAAGGCTTTTCTATATGAGACCTTGGGAATATATGAGGACAACGATGATGAGGAATAATAGCTTCCTAGGAAGAGGCCAAAGAAAATTGGGTGGAAGAGGGCTTTAGCCCGAGAAAGGCAAGAAGAGGCAGAATTGGCAGAGCAGCTCACTGCAAGTGAGCTGCTTGCCATAGAGATCAGAAAGGATAGAGATTCTTGGCTAGAAAGAGCCAATTTTCACCTACAGGGTTAGATAGAGAAGGCAAAGAGAGACGCTGGCATGCAGAGGAATATTGCAAAACATTATGCCATGAGAAACAGGATTGCAAGGGCCAAGCTCAAACGATCCCATGCAAAGATTCGAGCTTTGACCGAGGCAAAAGAGAAGGAGAATCTCAAAATTCTTGTTGATGTGTCTCTCCAAGCCTCTAAACCTTAATCAACAAACTAAATTCCAATTTTCGCACCTTTGTGCACATTTTTTATATTTGACAATTTGACTTGCAGAAATTGGGCCAAACGCGCAATGTCACTAGAACTGCGCTCTTCATTGGGGAACTCAAAAGAAAAATGGTCAACATATTCATGTTCGTAATGGCAGGTACATCAACCTCGGACAATTTCAGAGGATTTGGATCAAAATGGGTTCCTCAAAAAGGCCAAAAACTACCAAAAAATCACCTTTCTTCCCTCTTTTTAGCATTGGCGCTGCGCATTTAGCAGTATGGGGATAAGTGATTTTTGACAAGGAAAATGGACACCATTATGGAAATTGAAAGCGTATTTGGAAAATATACTCAGAGACCTTTCCAATGAGCCATCATGGAGCTCATTTGGACACCGAAAAGGCCTTCAAAAGTTAGCTGTAAAATAGGTCATTTTCTCAGTATTGGCACTGCGTGTTTGCACTGGCACTGTGCCCCTATACCTTGGAGTTGTGCCCTTACCAAGAGTTATTGCAGAAGATATTTTGAAGCCTTAAATGTAAAAATTTTACAAAATTAGCTCAATAGTTATGTTAGAATTTATTATTGCAATGAATGAGTTTTATATATTTTTCCTTGGGCCTTACATGGTCTCAAAGGTCAAAATTCATTTAACTATGGAATAAATGACATCTAAAACCCTAGCTAGGGTTTCACCTCCTCATTTTGCAGATAAATACTACATGTATGCTTCATAATTGTTGTTGGTTGATTGTTGAGTTGAATACCTCATAGACTTTGAGGGGTAAAGAGTTTTTGGCTTTGGAGCTTTGTAACTGTTTTGGACTGAATATCAATGGAACAAGCACATTTACAGGGTTCATGGAATTTGTTAAATGGTGATGTTATTCTAATTTCGTAATTGTTTCCTTATGTTTTCCATTTTGTACATCAATTTCCCTTATGACAGAGCATAAAATTTAGGTTAAGGTATGTTGTTAGAGGCACCTTAACTTGTCTGCTTTCTGTTGTTTAAATGTTTTCCTCTACTGGGTCTCATTAGAGAATTCTTGATTACTTTCTAATTCCACCTAGCTTGTTTTCTTGAAAATGATTTAATAAGATTCAAACCAAATAATTTTATGATATGCCTTGTCCTTTGGTGTAGCTTGAAACATTGTTTTAAGGCCTTTCTTTGAAGTTTACTTAATAGGATTTTGGCTAAAGAAGTTTATGGTTTTCCTTGTCCTTTGGTCTATCTTTAAATTTCATTTTAAAGTTCTTTGAAGTCTGATTGAAGAACTTAGGAGTTCCCTGCTTTTTAATCATCACTTATATGCCATCTTAAATGTTTTCTTTGTCTGAAGGTAAATAGCTAGAGAATTTAGGAGTTCCCTGTTCTCTAGGGTTTGTTGGATTGTTGTCTCAAAGCTTGCTTGGTAAAGCTAGGCCAAAGAAGTTTATGGTGTGCCTTGTCCTTTGGTTCTTTCTTAAGCATAGTGATCTTAAAGACTATTCTTGTTCTAGTATATGTTAAAGGATTCTTAATTGCCCTTTAAACCTACTAAACTCACAATTTAATGATCATTTCACACCCACATAAGCTATTAAGATCCATTTGGCTTTGTTAATTTTCCCTATGAAACACCCTTGATTTATTGTTGTACTTTTCAAGCCTTTCACAGGCCCCATAGCCCAATGGTTTGAATTTCTCTTGCTCTATATATTCTTCTTAACAAGCAACCCGACCAAACAAAACAAAACAAACAACCCTATCTTTTTAACTAGCCTAAAATGAGCATCCTAAACCAAACAAGTTATATCTTTTATACAAATATAGAGAGAGCCCTCTCTGAGTCCAGGAAGGCTAGGTCCTAGGACTCCAAAGTTGGTTTGATGTTACCCTTGTCTACTTGATCTTTCCAATCTGACAAATTATAAGGACCTAACAACTTGTATCTTGTTTGTGCATCATTTTATGAGATTTTAAGTAAGCTTCAAATATTAGCTAAAATTGATCTTCTTTTACGGCTACAAGGTCCTTTGATTTCCATTCTAGTGCCAAATTTTGGAGGTATATGTTGTTAAATCTATTTCCTCTTTTTCTTTTAAATTTAGTTCCTCTCGCTCTTCCTCTACCATTATTCTATCTTCTATGTTGGCATTTTTCCCTAATTTCTCTTCTTGATTTTCTTCATTCCCTTATGTGTTTTCCTGGGTGTTCATATTCTCACGGGTTCTTACTCCTTCTCCTTGTTTTCTTGGATATATCTTCCTCGGTTTTCAGGATTGAACATTGATTATCATTATTTCCTCCTAATGATGAGGGGTCCTAAGTTCTTTTTCTTGTTGCTTTCTTTATATTTGATACTTTTAGAAATCGTTCCTTGTCATCTTGTTACTCCATTTGTGAGGGAAGTTTGACTTCGCTTAGAGGAAAATACCTAAATTAGTGGTCATATTTGTGGCATTTTCTACATCTGAAGGGTATTTTATCATAAATGGGATGCTCCCAAATGTCATCATAGTAGCTAATTTATATGTTTTCTAGAAGGGCCTTAGTTAGGTCTAGTTAGACATATAATATTTCATACGATGAGTATCTTCCTAGTTTAGTATTTTCTAATATCATGACAAAAGAATTAATAACATTGTTGATTCCCTCTAGTATATCCTAACCCAAAAACTCTTGTGGTAGCGAGTAGAGTCTGATCCATTCGAACAGTAAATTAAATTATTATTTATTATGGTTAAATCTCTCTAACTAGTATTTCATATAAACCCTATGTAATTTAGGAAGTAATCCCCCCCTGGAAATACTATATCCTGATCCTCTTATTATTTAAAATGAAAATGAAGAGACCCTTCAATCCAAGTTTGATTTGAATATCTTCCTTCATCTACCAATGCTTTCTGATCCATCCTATGAGTATTTGACCCGAATTAGGGTTTCACTAAATATGTGTGGGATATGCTTATCTACCATGAATATAATGTGAATTTTCTTATATGCTAATATACTATGAATATAATGTGAACATTAGTTTCAAGCAACGTGTGTGTGTGTGTCTATATATATATATATAATCCTCTCTAGTCTTACAACCTAGATTCTCACATTCTAAAATGTTTTTCACATATATATAATTAATATAATTTTTTTTATTTAATATAGATATTTAAATATTTGATTAATAATTCTCCACTTATTTTTTTATTTTTATTTTTCAATAATATATATCAATGGAGTTGTCGATGGACACAACATAATAGCCTGGACGATAGTTTTTGGCCAGAATTTGGTCAAACAAATTTCAAAAAATCAAGTAGTTGGAGTGTTTGAATTGCATTTTTGATGGTGGAAATGGATTCAGCACCATAAAAAACCATTAGGACACCCAAAATACTGAAGTTTAACGACTGTAACCTAAATTTTTAAAAATCTTTGCCGGAATTTTCATAGTCTTGCTGGAATTTATGGGTTATTCTGTGGGTTTTTTAGACTACAGCTATATTATCTTAAGTATAAGAATAATGTAAGGTCCCACCTTACCAAACATCAATAATATAGAGAAGTAGAGGTCACATTAATCACTAATACTCTTTTTTTTTGTAACATTACTAACCTGGTTATCATGTAATCATGTTCCTTCATGTATATCAATATAAGAATATCACATAAGAAGTCAAGAATAACTTCCCCTTAAAACTAATTCCAAAACACATTTCCTTTCAAGTTTAAAAGATGATACCATGTTCTCTTTTATACTTTTACATGACCTCTAAGTAAGATTGAGAATAAATTTCACCATAATTCCATGTGTGAACATTAAGTTAGATCAACCTATATAATTTCCTAAATTATGTTAAATAAGTTACACTTATTGACTCTTTATATCATAACCACAAAATTATCATGCTTATATTACAAAATTCACATATAAGTGTATGAGTATTAGCCTAACTATAACAAGGTAACTTAGGGAATAATATGCCTCTCTTCATCAGTAAATATAGTAAATATGATATGTGTATGAAATGGAATCACAAAATATATTGACCCAACAACATTTCCAAACTCGTCAATTAAAAATTTCTCAATCTCAATTATTATGGCAATGCTTCAATCATGAAAATTGTATAATGAATGTTGCAGCAAAAGCAACTCCTATTACCAATTTAGAAGCATATTATTCTTCTGAAAGTGATAAATAAAACAACGGGCTTGCCAAAATTGAGCACACTAGTTGTTTTATACATCCATTAAAACATAAGACTGCACCCTGAGTACATGCAACTTAGACGAAACTTATTATACTCACTTGCATAAAATCCAACAAAATTAGTCATAGTAAAATTGTTTCCAACAACAACCCTTTTTTTAATAAAAACTTTAGAAAATAAAAGTAACAACTATCATATTCTCTATTCACACTTCAATATTTTATTAGATTCATGTTCACATTCATACAAACTTGATGAAATAGGAAGCTACATCCATTAAATAATCTATTCATAAATTTTCTAGTACATAAAAGCTACAATAAGTAGGACATTTACTCTAACAACTTATATGCACAAAACTACATCCATTGAAGTTTTGACAAACACTTTGCAAATATGCAATCTATAAGCTACAACCATTGAGGCCTTTTGACAAACACTATGAAAACATGCAATCTATAGCCATTGAGACCTTTTGACAAACACTTTGCAAGCATGCAAGCAATCTACAACCATTGAGACATTTTGTCAAACACTTGGAATCCATAATATCTTAAGGCAATTTGACATGAATCTAAGATTCTCCCTCACATAACATTTATAAATTAATTCTTCAAATCAAAAAATATTAAAACATGGGCTAAATCATCTTATTTTTTTGGCCCAAAACTTGACAACAGGCACACAAAGCGGGCAACAACAATCTACAAAATGGCCCAAATTTACAAACTGGGTTTGGAAAAGTATTTTTTTGGAATGAAGTCGGGGGTATAGGTTCTATCGGTATGGAAGCCTCCTAATGTTAAGTTGAATTGCAACAAAAACACCTAGGGATGTGATTTCTTAAAACAACAACAACAACAAAAAATACCTACTACCTCATTTATCGATTTTGTCAAACACTTCATGTGAAAACTTCAACTACAGATACAGTACATGGAGAAATAAAACCCAAATTTATGTTGATATTATATTTTCATCAACTCATGAAAACTTGCTATGAACACAAATAATTATAAATTGAACTTAAAAAATTTAACATCACATTCTTGTTTTAATACCTCCTACATGTACATGCTCAACAACAACCGTCAGTCATTATTGGTTAGCTTAGGATTAACTATGTAAATATATCATAAACATTCACAAGTATTAGTTCCAATAAATTGAAATTTTTACAACACTTTAAACTAATAATAATTGAAGTGTGAAGAATGATTATGAACATATCTAGTTGTGTATTTATACAAGTCCAAAATGATGGGAGTATGCAAGGGGTGTACTTTATGGAAGTATGTGAAAGCCACCTTTCACGAGAAGGATAGTCGCGCCACGACGATCCTTGAGAGAGTTCACACAGACGTGTGTGGTCCTTTCTCAGTTGCTTCGACAGCAAAGCACAAGTATTATGTGATCTTTGTTGATGATTTCTCTCGAAAGTGCCGGATCTTCTTCATGCAGAAGAAGAGCGATACATTCGCGAAGTTCTGTGAGTTTAAAGCACTGGTCGAGAAGGAGTCGGGGAAGAAGGTGATTGCTCTAAGGAGTGATAACGGTGGTGAATTCATCTCGGCTGAATTCAAGGAGTTCTGCAGTGTAGAAGGGATTCAGAGAGAGCTCATTGCACCCCATAACCCACAGCAGAACGGGGTGGCTGAGCGGAAGAACAGAATGATCGTGGGTGCTGCACGGGCGATGTTGCATGATCAGGGCCTACCCCTTCACTTGTGGGCTGAGGCATGCAATACAGCAGTGTATGTGCAGAACCGTTGTCCTCACAAGGTTCTGGGCATGAGTACACCAGAGGAGGCTTATTCTGGCAAGAGGCCTGATATTTCCCATTTGCGGATTTTCGGATCTCCTGTCTACATGCATGTGACGAAGGATGCAAGAAGGAAGCTGGATCCAACTGCTGAAGTTGGAATATTTGTGGGGTACACCGATACACCTCACAACTATCGGGTGTATGTGCCAGACAGTCGCAAGACTGTTGTGCGACGGGATATAAAATTTCAGGAGGAGAAAGCCATGCAGTGTTCGCTTGAGAGGGAGCTACACTTGCATGCAGATGAGGAGCTGTTAGTTCCTAAGGAGGAGCTTCCGGATGTGAATCAGCCACAAGAGGAAGTCCAGGAGGTGGAAGAAACCACCCATGCAGCGCCAACCATCAGAGGGCGCATGCGCACTACAGAAGCTGAGCGACTGGCTCGGGATGCAGAGAAGGTTGTAGGACCACCTACAGCACAGCGCAGACAGAGACAGTCACCGGATCGGTACACTAGATACATGGCTCTTGTGAGTCAATGTGTTGTGACGGAGCCATCCTCTTTTGAGGAAGATGTGGAGGAACCCGCATGGGTTGATGCCATGATCGAAGAATATGATTTGATCGTCAGGAACAGTGCATGGGAGATTGTCCCAAGACCGGTTGGGAAATCAGTGGTGGGTTCGCGATGGATCTACAAGGTGAAGCAGGCGGCTAACGGGAGTGTGGAGAAGTACAAGGCGAGATTTGTCGCCCGTGGCTTTTCACAGATTGAGGGGATTGACTATGAGGAGACTTTTGCACCTGTCGCAAGGTACTCTTCCATACGGACGATCCTTGCTCTCTCAGCGCAGATGGGGTGGCACATTCATCGGATGGATGTGAAGACTGCGTTCCTCAATGGAGTTATTGAGGAGGAGGTGTACATAGAGCAGCCTGAAGGTTTTGAGATCTTCAGCAGTGAGTCGCATGTGTGCCGACTCAAGAGAGCACTGTACGGGCTGAAGCAAGCACCTCGTGCTTGGTACACTCGGATAGACAGCTACTTCACTGGGCTTGGATTCTCCAAGAGTGAGGCTGATCCAAACCTGTACCAGATTGTGGTGGAGGGGAAGCTGTTGATCATCGTACTGTATGTAGATGATCTGATTTTGACTGGCGATGAGCAGTTGATACTTTCATGCAAGGAGGATCTTGCACGAGAGTTTGAGATGAAGGACTTGGGCATCCTTCATTATTTCCTGGGATTGGAGATTTGGCAGCGCAGCGGAGGACCGTTTGTTTCTCAAGGCAAGTATGCCCGGGAGATTCTGGAGAGGTTCAACATGCAAGGCTGCAAGCCTGTTGACACTCCTCTTCCTGGTGGTTGGAGGAAGGAGGATGCTACTTCAGGGGAGGTAGTGGATGCCACTGTCTATCGACAGTTGGTGGGGTCGCTTATGTATCTGGTCAATACACGACCCGATATATGCTATGCAATTAACCAGCTTTCGCAAGCTATGGTTAAGCCTACCAAGCTCTTTTGGAAGGCGGGCAAGCATGTATTGCGCTATATCAGAGGCACATCGGGATATGGTTCATGGTACAGACAGGAGGATGAGTTGAGGCGGTAGTGCTTCAGGCATCGGTATCATCATATCAGAGATTGTGTTCAGCGGAGAATCATGATGCTTTCATATGTTCCCACGGAGGATCAGGATGCCGACATCCTGACGAAGGCGCTCACCAGGAGCAAGTTCGAATTCCACAGAGGCAGGATAGGGGTTGCAGATAATCCATATCTTGCTGAGAGGGAGTGTTGAAAATGCAGCAAGATGATGGAGCTTATTGAAATGAAGTCGCCTTCACTAAGTGGGCCCGCAGGCAAATTTTGGCGCAAAGTCTATTTTTAGACTATGTCTATTTTTAGACATATGGAGCATGGTCCAGGGGTTGCAGTATGTTATTCTTGGAGCATTTGTCATGTTGGTAAAAATAGATGGACCTCTATTTTTAGACATTTAGGTCGAAGTCTATTTTTAGACTGCCTTCCTAAAAATAGGGAAGTCAAATATTATTTACCCTTAATAATATTTGGACTATAAACTTCAGTTTACTCTCTTGGAGCACTTCAGTTCGAGCCTTGGAAGTGGCTCATGCATCTGACAGAGGAATCACGTGATTCCCAAGGGTTTTATGGCACATGCATGGTTGACTTCAGTTAGGACTTCAGTGGCAGAAGTTTGGTGGAGTTAATGAGACAGCTAGTGGAGTTGTGTTCTGTTTATTTTAGTTGAACTAGTTGAGATTAGTTTAACTAGCTAATCAATTAGTTATGAGTGGAGTGAATTAAATATTATTTAATTCATTAATTAGTAACTCATTATTCAACCCAAGAACACATCAGTTCACTACAGTGCATGGACAGTTCAGTGGAGACCAGTGAAAGAGGTAGATGAAAGGGTGGAGTTAGCTATCAGTGGCGACATCAGTTGTGCATGAGATTTGCACCACACTTGGAGGAATTTCCCATGATGATTGCGCTGTCAAGTCAAGGAGATTCGAACCTTGGATCTCTATATAGACAGGCCTGGATTGCGCAATAGAGGCAAGGCAATTGGCGGTGAGTTTTGAACCAGTAACCTGTTCAAAACTGAGCTAGATTGTGTGTAACTTTATGAGAAAGTACTGAGTACTTGTGAGGAGTATTTTACTGAGTTTGTTACATGATTTCTCCATTATAATATACACAATAGCTGCGGGGTTTTCAGCTATAAGCTTTCCCCATACATACTGTGTTAATGTGTATGATGATTTGATGTGTTATCCCTTGATTTTATTTCCGCATGTTTGATGATCTGAGTGGAAGAGATTATGTGTTGCATATGAATTCGAATTGTATGTGATCAGGATAGTCTCGGTGGATAATTAATCATTATTCAACAAATTTCTACACTTGTGACATCATGCTTAGTAAGAGATTAAGCACATATAATCATACAAATCATTTATAATCCATAAATCATAATTAACCATATGTTCCACATAACCATGATCATCCATGGATCTATGTGTCCCAATCCTGGATCACCATCCATGTCATACACCCATGTCAAAACTAGGATACCAAAAGAGAAAACATAGCTAATATGCTCTTAACCAAAGTCAATTCTTATACATAAAACCATAGATATTATCATAAGCAGAAAACAACCAGGTCTATAGAATATAAGCATGTACATAAGTTTGTCATGTATAATGTTATATCATTATATCAAAATCACCCTCTCTAGGTGACATCGAAGTTATCTCACCAAGAAGGGACAGTACAAAGAATTACACATTTTTCTTTAACCAATTATGAAAATCAACTCTAAAATTAAGAAATGTAATTATATAATAAAAATATTACAGAAATTAATTTAAAGGTGACAGAAATTTTCAATATCAAGTTTAAGTTATAGTTTTTCATCATTTCTCGTTAAATTAATCATAGCTTATGACCTTCTAATAATGAGGTGCTTTAGCAATGAGACCTCGACCAATCGCACTAACCCTCGAGATTTTGACTCTTTCGAATATTTCATAGAAATAAAATTAAAATAAATTTAAGCTCACATAAACTTGACATTATTTCTAATATAAGTTAATTATATTTATATCAATTTTAAATTATATTCCATTATTATCAATTTTAAGCTACCTTTTATCATGCCATTATTTCTAATATAGGTTAATTACAATTATATCAAATTTAAATTATATTTCATTATTATCAATTTTAAATTATCTTCTGTCATTATTAAGATTTGATTCTTTTAAATATTTAATATATCAATTTTAAATTATATTCCATTATTATCCATTTAAAAAAAAATGGATCATTTAAAAAGAATAACATCCGAATAAAACAACCCACAATTAAACTAGTGAATTAACATCTAGAAATACATAGTTATATTAAAAATAACACTCCAAAACCCAATAAACAATTTTAAATTATCTTTTACAATTAATATAATTAAAAATTGTTTCATAAAAATAAAATTAAAATAAATCTAAACTCACTTCAATTTAATATTTTCACATTAAAAAAAATATCAATATTAAATTTTATTTCATCATTATTAATTTTAAATTATATCTAATCATTATTAAAATTAAAACTCATTTTCACAACATAATAGATTAACCACAATTACATCAATTTTAAATTATATTTTATCATTATTAAAATTTAATTCCTTTAAATATTTAATACAAATAAATTTAAAATCACATCAATCAAACATTTATATCAATTTTCAAACCAATGATAACCCAAACTTTACTGAAAAGAATGTGAACCACCATAAAAATTGAAATCAGTTAAGATTTTTATTTTACAAAATATTTTTCAACATATATAAAGAAAAATATTACTCTTTTTAACCTTCATGATTCTAATAAAGGATATTTAGAGTAACAAAAGTTCAAAGACTAGGCTTCCTTATCCATGGAGTCTATACTCTTTGCTAAATTATAAATTTATGATACATCAAGCCACCTTCTTGTTGGAAAAGGAAGAGAAGAAGGGGCAGGGGATGTCTCCGCTGAACGCAGTGCCCAGCTGTCCGATCGGGGCATACCCCAACCCATCCATCCGGTATCCATCGGGATAACTCTCCGGCTTGTAGTCTGAGTATCTCAATTTATGCACCTTTTTCCGTTCCTTCTCCTCTTCCTGGTCCTCAACCTCCATTGAAATCCTCTCTGTTGACCACGTCAGCGGTCTCGGAGGGAGAAACCATCCCACAAAAGTCCCTAGGCAGAGGTGAAGGGTGCCAGTAACCATGGAGATCAACGAGTAGGGCTGACGTGGATATCCCATAGCATCAACTAGCCTCTCCTCGAGCACGCAATATACGAATACTCTGGCTGTGGGACGGAGGCAGGCGGGCACGATGGACAGCAAAAGATCCAGCGTGGCATCCGCGACTGTTCTGTTGGAATGGGCGTACACCATGTTATCAGCTTCGTACTGGAGGCTGAATCGCTCCATTTCCTCCACCGTTTCGGGGATGTCTTTAATGCCCATTCGGATGCCGATGCTGCGCCACATCACGAAGTTCGCCGTCGTCTCATTTTGCGTCCAATTCCGGTAACCAAACCTACAAAGGTTTTATCAGATTAAATTATTGAGGATATCATGTCAAATGATATGTATAGAAGGGTATGGGAAAGAAGATGCATGTACCTGGCGGCAAACCGTTTGGGCTCCAAGATGAAAGTGGAGAGCGTGTAGAGGTAATCGTCGTTGGAGATGTTGTAGTGGCTGTGAATGAAGTTGAGGCGGCGGAGAGCGAGGGAGCCACGTAGGCTGTCGACGTGGCTGCTGAGGAGCTCTTCCACAATAATGTGGGTGTCGTCGTAGCGCTTGATCACGTTAGCCGGCGAGAACTGGCGAGTGGCAGCCAACACCTTTGAGATGGTGGGTATGGCGAAGGTCTTGAAAAGAGCGAATTCCAGCGCCTTTTTGCTCAGAAAAGGGAACTCCACGAAATAAGTCATCCTGCACACCGCCAATGCATCTCTCACGGGATCCAGAGATGATATCAATTGCAGCCGTTTGCGGCGGAGGTGGTGGCACATGCCCACCCACATCAACACCATCACCGCCACAGGGAATACATAGAGGACCGACATACTGCTCCCTCTGCCTCTCCCTCTCCCTCTCCGATAATATGGATTGCGCTGCTTTTCTTCACACACCGCCCTTCCCTACGCTATTTATAGCCCTCTCAGAGTTGGTGACACCGCCGCCTTGGTCTACGAGACGTTACGTATAATTTATTATTTTCTTTGTCGGATTCCTTCTGTTTCAAGCACACGCGTCTTGACTTTCATTGCCGGTTTCGTTTTCACCTTAACTGTCAAAGTACAGCAGCCTCCATGTTTGACCACTTTTTACTGAATTTCAAATTCCATTCATCTATCAAACGAAAATTCAAATTCAACGAAATTTAACTAAAACATAATTTAAATTTAAATTTATGGAGTTGTACAAGCACAAGCTCAATAGCATAAGAGACTATAGACTTCTTAAGATAGATTTAAATTCCAGCCAAAACCACCTAAGGTTTAAACGAGGTTGGTATAAAGACACCAAAGCCTGGTTAAACCATTAGAAAATCGACCAGAATGTTGCATTGCAAAACATTAATAACGTTAAAAAAATTGTTACTTCTAAGTTCAAAGAAAAAATGTGGTGTGAGAAAGATCTAGTAGCTAAAGAAAATTAAGATATTATAAGGAGGTCATCAACCCCACCTTAGAAGATCAAAAGTATCTTTCTGTTCAAAGAATAAAATTAATATAGTCAAGATTAGAACGAACTCTCATGAGCTCCATAGTGAAATAGGTCGTTGGACAGTTCCTAAAACACCATGGAATATGAACATCGAGGATGAAAATCACTTCCTCTTAGAGTGCCTGACGTACAACCACATTAGAGCTCAATTTCATAATATTTATTGCAATACTAACCTTCCTAACCTTTTAAGATGTAAAAATTATAGTGAGCTCGGGAGGCTTCTCTCCAAGCTTTTTGAGCATAAGAATAAAATCTTAAATCAAACTAAATAACTCTTTTCTTTAGGTCCAATAGACCAAAGATTGGTCTCAGTGGACGTTAACCACCATTAGCATCATCATCATCATCATAATTTATACAATTAACAATAGGTTGAATTCACAAATTTGAAGTATATCGTATATACAAGTATTATGTATTCATTTTTATTTTTTTTTAAAGTTTGGCATGTCCAACATATCACTCTGATGTGGGTGGGGAATTGAACCAACGACTTCACATCAAAGAGTGAGGCACGAGATCACTTTTCATCAAGGAGTGAGACATTTGATCATAGCCCATGGACTATTCAAAAACTTATTTTAAACAATACTAAATTATAGTTTTGCAAAAAATTGTATGATAAATTCCCACTTGAAAACAAATTAATTATTTCTTCAATACAAATACAATTTTATGTGACATTGCAATTGCAAAATATTATTTAAATAGTAGTTTTGAATGTATAAATTGAATTTAGTGCATTGAATAAACTACTCTAAGGGCTAACATTGTATACATTACACATGAGACATGTATGGCAAGGAAATAACTCCAAAACTTGAAGTAAAATTGATTGGAAAATATGTATTGGACAAAGTAAAGAAAAGTAACTATATTTATTGGTTTTGTAGTATGATGTAAAATTGTTTATGTTTGATTACAAGTTTGTATTCCTTGAATATAAGAACATAATAAAACATATGAATGACTCAAAACTTCTCTAGGCACTAACATTGTATATAATACACATGACACATGTAATGAGAGGATATAATTCCAAATTTGAAGTAAAATTGATTGGAAAATATGTGTTTGAACAAAGTAAAAAAAAAAAACTCTATTTATTGGTTTTGTAGTATGATGTAAAAAGTAACTCTATTTATTGGTTTTGTAGTATGATGTAAATTTTCTGTTGCTTAATTAAGAGTTCATCTTCCTTGAATATAAGAACATAAGGAAACATATTTATGACTCCAAACCTAAAGACACTTAGTAAGAGCAAAATCTACTCCCTTAAAATCACTGAATTTTCCTTAAATAAAAATGACAAATCAACTAAAATTTGTGGATAATAATTTCTTGATTAATAACTAATAATTATAATAGGATTCCCACTCTAAAATAAAATAATTTCAACATTTCACACACACACACACAGATGTTTCATTTTAAATTTCAATAAAATGTTTTGAGGAGAAAATGAAGTTTTCACATAGAAAAAATTAAAAAATTAAATTAAAATTAAAATTAAAATTATTAAGTTAATAACATTTTTTTTAAATGAGAAAATTTTGGAAAAAAAAATAATAATGAATTTTTTTATTAATTCTTAAGAAAATTGAAATAAAAAAATTACATATATATATATATATATATATATATATATATATATATATATATATATATATATATATATATATATATATATATATAACAAAGTTATGAGGGGTTGCAGAAGCGAGTCGGGTGAGTGACCCTTAGCTTTCGAAGAAAAAATAGAGATCCAATACACTTGGGATTGGGCATTGCTACCAACAATCAAGCTGAATTTTTAGCTCTCTGGAAAGGATTAGAATTAACAATTGAAAAGAAAAATTCAAAAATCGTGATTTTTGGTGATTCAGTAACTATAATCCACCAAGTATAGGAAGTGAAAGGATCTCATAACAAAAGTCTCCTCCTATATTGCATAGGATTGTGATTCAACTTTAGAAATTTAAAAAGATCAAATTCGTTCTATGTCCTAAGGCACCTAAATCATTCAAGAGAGGCATTGGACAATAAAGGGACAAGTATGGAACTTTAGAGTTGAATAATTGAAATTTATCTAATACCCCATTGCAAGGACCCCTTTATATGGCAAAGAAGAAATAATCAAGGGCCCCAAAGGCCATCTAAGCGTATTGATATATGAAGAAATAGGAGTTTGGGAGAAATTGAATTCAACTTGTCTTCCGACGAAGGTCTTCATTATTCAATGACAAACATTTACTATCCATCCCTCATGGCACCCCTTTAGTACTCTTTCTCAAACTGCTTTCATAGATGGCATATGATCTCAGCTCAACAAGTGCACAAGTGTGGAGATATCCTCTTTAAAAACATCAGTGTATGGATTTTTAAAGGACCGAGATCATCAGATCTACGACTTCATTCATTTCACCTTAGGTGTTTATTAATTCTCCCCTCTTTATGTATCTATTTGCAGATATCTATTTGAACTCTCTACAAGCATTTCGAAGCAATTTGGGAAAGAGCGATCTAGTCAAACAATTAATAGCTACAAGGAGAATGTTCATCGGTTGAGGAAATGATAGGCTTGGATCGAGGCTCCCCAAGGCCTATATAATGAGAGGCAATTTATGTGCACTAACAAGAACACCTCCATTTCAGAGTCAAGTTTTATCGAGTTGTGGTCTCCTCATGGAGAATATAATTTCTTCTTCCCATGATAATGAGCTAGTTGCATGAATCTTCTCTTGCATATGATACTAGAATTTATGGAAGACTTTATGGGTGCTTTCAACCAACACAATGAGGCGGAGGAGAAGACACAAAAAATCTGTCATGCATGTATTAACACCAAACTATAATTGATGCACAGTAAAACGAAGCAGCTTCAAAATGAAATTTGAACTAGGCTAGTTGTCATGAATTGAAAATTGGTCGATATGGAAGAGAATTATGCAATTGGAGTACACTTGGAAAATGCCGAGGTCGAAGCAAGTGAAATCTCAACATGGAAAAAAGCATAGCAAGTCTGAGGTCCGAGCGACATGTTTGACTAATGAAAAATGTATGGAAAATAGTCTGGAATAGTAGGTTAGTCATCTATTAGCTTAAGTTTTTTGTTTTAATTTTAGTTATGTAAGTTTTATTTGTTCCAAGGATTCTTTTACATATAATATAATAGACACCTATTTAGTATTGTAGGAAAAAGTGCCACAAGAACAAGCTCCATATATTTTGGAATTTTAAAGGAAGAATCATCATGGATTTGGATGAAATATGTGAGGGTTCTGGCCCAAAATATAACTTAATTTTTAATATAAAATCCCTAACTAGACTTAAATCGACTCTACCAATTGCGGAAATCGATTTAAATGATCGCGGAATCACGAGTCATAAAAGAGAAAGAATTCAATCAATACATTACACAATGATTTCTTTGGGAAGGCCACAACTAAAAACCTCGTTATCTATGTATTGCATTAGTCATAAAATATGAGGAGATTACAATGCTTTCTTCATGTCTGAGCAACCTTTGCACTATCTTTATCTATCTCACTACTTGCTAGACAAGCCTAGGCCAATACTTAACCAAATTTTGGCTTACATTTCCTTTCGCTATTTCCTTGGGAATTAACCCCCTATTTATTATGGAAATACCCATCCAATACTGCTCAATCCATCATAGGAATTCCTTTGATTGCATGCACCACCTATCTAATTTGAATGATTATACAACTGATAGTACACTGCCTTAAACTCCAATCTCAATTGGGTAACACTCATATCACACGTGCATGAGTTATTTATGGTTGATTTATCAGTTATCTGGTTGATCACTGAGAGTGGTTCAAGTTCCACTTCCACACTTTGACCCTCCACTAGTTCCTCCAACATTTAGAACTAATTAAACTGACTTTAACTTAGATAAATTGAATTAATTAATTACAATTCAAAATAAACTCAACCAGGGCTCCTAAGAAGTATGAACCACTCTACATGACTCAAGTTAGACCATCAAATCGAATTAAGTGGACCAACTAAGTGAAATTAACTTAGTTAACTCGTACAAGTTGTCATGAGATGTGGAATTAAAATTTTCTTCTAATTTAATTCAAGGGAAAATTAACTTAGAATCTCTCTTGGTGCCATTTTCAATGTTCCCTCTTAACAAGAAACGGATTATTAGATATCTCGATCCTACCTCTATGGAACTTGAATTTTCCTCTTGAAAATGCCTTAGTAAATATATCTGCATCATGTTCCTTTGTAGGAATGTACTCTAGAAACATGATCCGCCTCTGCACACAATCTCTAAGATGGTGGTACCAAAAGTCGATATGCTTGGACCTATGATGAAAAATTAGATTCACCGAGAGTTTTATACAACTCTAGTTGTCACGCAAAATAATTGTAGGATCCATTTGCTGACCAAATACCCCAACAAGGATCTTCCTAATATAGATAGCCTCACAATCTTCTTGACTAGTAGCCATGTGCTCTACTTCTGCTAAACTGAGTGCAACTTATCTCTGCTTCATGTCATGCCACGAAACTACTGCTGACCCGATACCAAAGATTATGCCTAATGTGCTCTTCCCATCTCATGGAAGCCCTTCCTATTTTTCATATGTGAAGCCTTGCAGCTTTACTCCCTCTGTCTGTTTGTACCAAAGACCAAACTGAGTGGTACCTCTGAGGTATCTAGCAACATATTTGGCTTCCTTCCAATAGAGTTTGGTTTTCCTAACCATTCCTTGACTAAGGTGATTTAATGCATAACACATGTATGATCGTGTGTTCACCAAGTACATAAGTGAACCCACAAGCTGCTTGTAAATGATAGCTTCTACCACTTCGCCTGAAGTAGCATCTTCCTTCCTCCAATTGCCTCTTAGAGGAGTCTCCATGGATCTGCTAATATCCATTTGAAACTTGTTCAGTATCTCACTGGAATACTTGCCCTGAGAGACAAACAATTTTCCATATCTTTGTAAAATTTTCAAACCAAGGAAATAATGCATGAGCCCCATGTCTTTCATCTCGAATTCTCTTTCCAAATATTCTATGCAATATTTTATCAGCTTCTCATCACTTATTAGAATTAAATCATCGACATATAATATTATAATCAATAATTTACCTTCAACCACAATGTGGTAAAGGTTTTCATCTGCTTCACTATTGGTGAAGCCCAACCTGATGAAATAGCTTTCGATCCTAGTGTACCAAGCGTGAGGTGCTTGTTTCAATCCATACAATTCTCACTTGAGTCTGCACATATGCGAATCTTTGGCGAAGGTCTCAAATCCTTCCAACTGATCTATGTACACCTCTTCCTTAATCACTTCGTTAAGGAAAGTTGTCTTCACATTCATCTGATGTATCTTCCATCCCATCTGCACTAAAACTGATGGAATAGATATTATTGAAGAGTACCTTGCTACTGGAGAAAAATTATCCTCGTAATAAATTCCCTCCACCTAAGAGAATACCTTGGCCACAAATATGGCTTTGTGTTTCTTGGCACTCCCATTTAATGCTTGCTTCACCTTTTAGATCCACTTGGATCCTACAACTGACTTGTCCTCAGCCCATGGGACAACTTCCCAAGAATTATTCCTGATAATGGAATCATATTCCTCTACCATGGAATCAACCCATACTCATTGTTTCATTGCTTCCTCGAATGAGGATGGCTTAGTGTCTATGCTCTCACTCGAAAGATCCATGTAGCCAGTGTACCGATCTGATGACCTCCTTTATTTGTGTTGTGATGTGGGTGCTCCCACATTCCCTCTAGTATCATGCATCAACCTGTCAGCGTCTTTGGTGTGCTTCCTTCCATATTTGGATGTCTCTGCATGAGTGGGTGCTTCCACTCTATTCTCCTCTGCTTTTGGCTACTCCAAAATATCCTAAGGTTCTTCCTTTCGAGCTAAAATATCGTCATAGGCATGTAATTGAATATCCATCTCAATGGAACATATCATGGCATTCTCTTCATTGAACTTAACGTCTCTACGAACAACTGTGATCTTGTGAGATGGCAGGTACACTCGATAGTTGTGAGGTGTATCAATGTACCCCACAAATATGTCCAACTCAGTTGTTGGTTCTAACTTTTTTTGTGCATCCTTGGAAACATGACAGTAAATTGATGAACCAAATATTCTGAAGTGTCCCACTTCTCGTTTCTTACCTAAAAAAGCTTCTTCTGGTGCACTCATCCCGAGAATCCCATGAGGACTCTTGTTCTGCACATATAATATTATGTTCAATGATTCAACCCACAAGTGCAATGCTAGGCCCTGATCATACAACATCTCTCGTCCAACTTCCACAATAATTTATTTCTTCCTTTCTATAAACCCAAAGACCATGTAAGCAGAAATTGCGTAGGATAAACCCTGTCCTAATGCCTCCAGTTGAGAAAGAAATTAAAAATATGTATGATGCTGGAATAAAAGTCCCATTCAGGTACTCGGAATGGGTCTCTAATCTTGTATCGATGAGGAAGAAAACATGGGAAATTAGGCTATGCATAGACTTCAGAAATTTAAACAAAGCCTCCTTGAAAGACAACTACCCTTTACCTAATATGGATCATATATTACAAAGGGTAGTAGGCTCCAAAAGAATATATTTGCTTGACGGTTTCTCAGGGTATAATCAGGTGCTAGTACATTCAGATGATCAACACAAAACCGCCTTCACTACAACTTGGGGCACCTTCATGTATGTCAAAATGCCTTTTGGGTTAATGAATGTTGGGGCCACTTTTCAAAGAGCCATGGACATTTATTTTTCCAAAGAAATAGGTTACTTCATTGTGATATACCTTGATGACATAAATGTCTATTCAAAAACCGATGAAGAACACCTAAATCACTTAAGAAAGGTCTTTGAAAAATGTAGAAAGTATGGTCTATCTTTAAATCCTAAGAAAAATATGTTTGGTCTTCAAGAAGGAAATCCTTTAGGCCATATCATATATGAAGAAGGGATTGAGATAGACCCTAAGAGGATTGAGGGGATATTGCAAATTAGTCACCCTAGGAACATCAAAGAGCTGCAATATTTCATTGGAAAGATCAACTTCTTAAGAAGGTTCATACCCAACCTTGCAGAAATCCTAAGAAACATTAAAAACATGTTGAAAATAGAAATAGGAGTCAAATGGACCATAGAAGAAAATAAATCCTTTGAACTAGTAAAACAAGCACTTACCCAAACACCAGTTCTAATCAGCCCTGACATTACCAAGGACTTCTGCATCTTCTCATTTGCATCAAAACATACAATTGTTGCAGTATTGCTACAAAAGAACATAATGGTATAAGAACAACCCATAGCTTTCTTCAGCAAGGCACTAAGAGATGCACCTCTGAAATATAACATTATGGAAAAAAAAAGCTTTTTCCTTAATCAAAGCATTAAAAGATTTCAGAGTTTACATATTTCATTCACATGTCATTGCTTTTGTTCCTCATGCAGTTGTTAAGGACATACTAACTTAAGATCCTGATGGTAAAAGAGGTAAGTGGATTTCTGTCATCTTAGAGTATGATCTAGAAATCAAGCCCACCAAGCTAATAAAAGGGCAAGGACTGGCCAAACTAATGGTTGAAGCAAAATTTCAAGCATTAGACATAAACATGATACATTCCTTGGACGAACAAGAGGAACTGGCGACTCCCCCTATTGAAGAAGAATTTTTTAACTCACTCTAGTATGCTGATATATTACATGTGCTTTTTAATCTAAATGCTCCTCTTGATTTTTCCAAAACAAAGGCTAGATTATTGAAACTAAAAGCTGTAATTTTTTTCATTCTAGATAAAGCTTTATATTGGAGAAATTATGTTGGTATCCTGCATAAATGTTTACTTGAGGAAGATGCAAATAGAATCATGCATGATTTTCATGAAGGAGAATGTGGAGGTCATCTCTATTGGAAAACCACTGCCAACAAAATCCTTAGAGCTGGTTTCTATTGGCCCACTCTTTTTGCTGATATCCACAAGCTAGTAGTGACTTGCCATAAATGTCAAATATTTGAGGGAAAGAGAAAAATATTGCCTTTTCCTTTACAACCTATCAGTGTTGAAACTCCTTTTCAATAATGGGGTTTGGATTTCATTGGAGAAATCCACCTTGCCTCCTCTGCCCAACACAAATGGATCCTCACTGCAACTTACTGTTTCACCAAATGCATAGAAGCCATTCCTTCTAGGACTGCCACAAACTCAGTAATCATCAAATTACTTGAAAATCACATTTTGTCTAGATTTGGCTGTCCAAGAAAAATCATCACTAATAATGTTGTTGCATTTAAATCCAAGAGAATGGTGGAATTTTGCCACAAGTATCACATCAGATTAGGGAATTCCACAGCTTATTACCCACAAGGTAATGTGTTGGCTAAGTCCTTTAATAAAATTTTGGTAAATATCATCAAGAAACTGCTGGAAGAAAACAAGAAGTCATGGCACAACAAATTAGTGCATGCACTATGGGTAGACAGATTAACAAACAAAAAATCAATTAACATGTTTCCCTATCAACTAGTGTATGGCATGCATGGAGTTTTTCCAACATCCTTGGGAGTCCCTGTGATGCAGCTTATTCAAGAGGTACAATCAGAGGAGAATGATATCTAAAGGAGGCTGAACCAAACCGTTCAATTGCAGCAATCAAGGGAAAAAGTATACAACATAACACAAGCAGTGCAAGAGAACATCAAGAAGATTTTTGACAAGAGGACTAAATCCAATGATTTCTAGATTGGAGACAAAGTTCTGAAATGGGATTCAATAAGAGAGGACAAAGGCAAACATGGAAAATTTGAAAATCTGTGGAAAGGTCCATACATAATCCATTCAACAAGAGGTAACAATGCATTCTTTCTACAAAAAATGGATGGAATAGAGTTATTTGAAGGTATTAGCAATGGCAGGATGCTCAAGCATTATTTTTGTTGAAGTTCTTAGTTTAAAGCTTTATTCATTGTATATAACACTACTTGAATAAAATATCAGAAAAATGAAACAAAAACAAAGAAAAGAAGAAAAAGAGGGCAGATAAAAAGAAGAGGTAAAGCCCCATACCAAAAAAATAATATGTATGAAAGTGTGCAAGTCCAAATGCCACTACTTTTGAGAAAGGAAAGTCTTATTTAGTCATACATCCTAATCATGATTGAACATGTTTTAAATTTTTGCTGATAAGTTAGAAAATGAAGATTTTACAAATAGTTTAAACTTAGCTTATCAATAGACTAGGTTAGGAAAATATATTGGTTCCAAAGTTCAAATTTGAACCAAAAAGAAAGAGAGTGATGAATGAAAAATGCCAAATTATAGCCCTCAATTAGTTTACTTTGTGCAAAAATAAATTTTGTATGAAAATTTTCCAAAATTTCACATCTCGTGACAAATCAAACTTCTTAACCTTGATTTGATCATGTTTTGAATTTTATGTCAAAACATTAGAGAATGAAAATCTGTCAAACTATTTAATCTTGACGGATAAGTAGATTAGGTAGAGAATAAAAGAGCTCATCAGTCTAATCTGAGCCTTTGGATGATATAAGGGTAGAAGTAGATAGTTTGTGCTTTCAAAAGAAAAATGATGTCCAGGGTTTGCCAATCCAAATGCACCCAAATGAAGAGAAAATGTTAGGAAAAGTATGATGGGTAGGTAGAGTTGATGTTGAAGCAATAATTTTTTTTAAGATTTTAAGATCACAAGCTTCAAAGAACAGGATTAAATCAACAATTGAAGAAGGATGGAATCCGCCAAGCACAAACAAGGCACTGATTTACAAATTCCAGAGATCTGAACTCTGAGGTTCTTGACACCTCCTGAAGGAGCTGCCGTCCCAAAGTGGAGCCACTGTTAGTCATCAGTATTTTTTGACTCTCTTTGGATGACTATAGGATGGTTATGGTTTTCTGAAAACAATATTCCTTGAATATCTTGAGTTTCAGAAATCTCATTGCCTTCATTATCGTTATAACCTTATTTTCAATATTCCTCAGTTGGTCTTCTCAAATTCACCATGTTTCTCTTAAAAGACTCATTATGGGCTCATACTTCTCATTTTCATCCTTCTTTACTACCTAAAACCTCATTTCCCCCCATTTTCCCCTGACAATAAACTCCATCCTCCCTCTAAGATTTCTTGATTGCTGACTCATTCACATGTCTATTTGAGCAAAATATTTGAAAATAATTCTAGGTTGGAACCTATGACAATGCTATGTTTTCACTTGAAGATCTTTAAGTCAAAATATCCTTCAAAATCGAGTCAAAAAGCACTCCCATTAGGTCATTAGGGTTTTACATTTTTTTCAAGATCATCCTTGGATGTTTTAGGCACTGCTTTTCCTTTGCTAGAATCTGGCTCAGATGTAATATAATGTCAAGACATGGTTATTCAAGAAGGACCTAAAATTTCCAAAGAGGATTATCTTCTTAGTTCAGAGTCTGCAAGTGAGAAAAATGGAAAATGTTTAGCACCTCTGTAGAAGTGTTGGAAGATTTATCAGCAGAAAGTACTGATGAGGTAGACTGTCTACTCCTGAATGAAAACAATGTACAGCAAGGGAAAAGGAAAAAATCTGATCTTTTAGATGACAAGGACTATAAACTTGATAGTCCATTAGAGTGCCAAAGAAGTGATTACTTTCAAGAGAATGACATGGAGAAAGCATACAAGGCCAAGCATGAAGAAAGTCTGTAAGAAAATATTGATGGAATATGGAAAAAAGGTAAGGTGAACTGGACAGAAATGAATGAACTTGAAAGGGCTATAGATAACTTAGAATACAACATTGATGATTGATGTAAAGAACTGCAGACAGTTAGGGTTTTTGAAAAAGGTGGCCAGAGAAGGTGGAAAAGATGAGTTGAGTTTTATGGTGGAAACTATAGAAGATTTTGAAGATGATAATGTGTGCAATCATCCTAAATTTGTCAAAGTAAGCATGTCAAGTCTCAATGATCAAAAGAAAATCCAATTCAATGACTTCAACAACTTGCAAGAAAAAAAGTGTCAAGGAGAATCAGTGACAAAGGAAAAGGACTTCAAACATTAGAAAGTGGGTTTTTGAAAGTTAAATTAAATCCATAAGCCTATAAAATACCATTTCACACTTCAAGAGAACCATTATTACCTTTCAAAATATCAATATCATTCAGCAAGGGAAAGTTTGTGGGTTTTCTGAGCGAATTCGGGAAAATTTTCTCGGCGCTGCGTGTTTGCCTTGACAGTGCGCGCCTGGGAGTTGGCATTGCGCCCTTGCCCATTTTCCTCCACACGTTTTCTGAAGGCGTTGTACCCTTGCCAGAAGGACTTTGTGCTGAATTTCCTTGTCGTTGTGTGCTCAGAGACTGGCGCTACACACTTGGCTTGGCGCCGTGCCCTCAGCCATTGGCGCTGCGTGCTTAGACGGGAAGGGTTTCTGAGTCTTCCAATAGCCTAAATCACTTCATATCGCCTTCAAATATTTTCCAAGGTTCTCCAAAGAACGGTTAAGTTGTAAGTTCATACAATAACCTATTTTCAAGATATTTTGGTCATCATTTAATCAATGTAAATGAAGCCCTAAGAAAACCCTAAGTTTTAGCTTGAGATCACTGTTTTATCCTTATTTCGTCCTCCTTAAAGAAAATCAGTCATAAAAAAGGGTAATAACATTTCTTGAGGGTTTTCATTCATCTAATTTGTCACAACACCCATTCCCTTTCATTCATTTCCTTCATTTTTCAAAGCTTCCATTGCATTCCTTCCCCTCATTGATTTCACCTACACTCTATGGTTTCACAAAATAGAGTTTAGAAATGTCAGAGGAAGAAGACAATGCTAGTGGTGTTGAGGAATAAATTCCAAGGAGACATGATCACAAGGGAGGGAAGATAAACAGATTTGAACCTATCACTACAAGGGAACTCATGGCCTCCCCTCTCATTGTATCTTGTTTTAAGCATGTGGGCTGCTTTGAATTTTGTGAGAAAGTGCAGCAAGTCCAAAATCACCCAGAGCTAACAAGACTATTCATCATCAATCTACATGAAAAGTAGGTCAATATTTCCGGGGTTACATTTTAGATGTCCATTGATGCCATTGCAACTGCTACAAGGATACCTAGTGTGGGAGAAAAGTGGTCCAAACAAGCAAACCTGGACATGACTTATTTTGAACCATACCTCAAACCTAAGTATAAAGATCATCACAAGTCCATCTTCCCTTTTTATCGTCTTCTTGATAGATATGCACCCACGATGAAGATAATAATGAAGTATTTCACTTGTGAGGGAAGGTTTTCCCACCTTTAATCATACAATATTTGTCTTCTTATGCATTTCACTAGAGTTAGGATGCTGCATATACCATATTATATTTTCTACAACATTGACAAAATGGCCTACATTGTGCAAAAGAGAGATTATAATCAGCAAATGTAGAACCTATTTCATCATTCAATCATCAAGATGGTGTTCATACATCAACTACAACAGAAAAATATTCCATGGAATACCTTCATTACCAATGAGGTTTTCACTACTCCACTTGGACATCATCATTAGGATATTCCTTCATCTTCTCATCCTCCCATATCCACTTCTCCATCACACCCCATTGTTCATACATCCCCATTCACTCACATCCATTCACCTCAAGTTTATCCTCCCTCATCACCTTTCCACCACCCTTCACCATCACCTCATGATACCAGAGCCTCAAGAAGTGAAAGGGATATTGTAGTAGCTGGCACTAAAATGATTGAAATTGAACCATTTCCTTTGACTTACCGGAGAGGTTACATGCATGTGTTTGCTTCACTTGAGGTGAAAGGGGCCATGCCTTCTTCATCAACAAATTAGGTTAATAAAGGCAAAGGAAAGGTCACAGAGCCTATCAGTGCTAAGGAGGAGGACAAGCATGAAACTGAGAAAGAGTTTCAGTTGATTGACTTTGAGGATGAGGATGAGGAGAGAATTACCAATATGTTGCTCAAAAGCAAGGATGCCAAAATTATTGATCTTGAAGCTAATCTTGGTATGGCAAAGAATGTGATTAACTAGTTTGAGCTAGAGAATTAGTAGTTGAAGACAAAGCATCCCATCAGTGAGGTTAGGGTAATCAGAGCTCATAAAGATGCCAGAAAGGCCAAGGCTTTTCTATATGAGACCTTGGGAATATATGAGGACAACGATGATGAGGAATAATAACTTCCTAGGAAGAGGCCAAAGAAAATTGGGTGGAAGAGGGCTTTAGCCCGAGAAAGGCAAGAAGAGGCAGAATTGGCAGGGCAGCTCACTGCAAGTGAGCTGCTTGCCATAGAGATCAGAAAGGATAGAGATTCTTGGCTAGAAAGAGCCAATTTTCACCTACAGGGTTAGATAGAGAAGGCAAAGAGAGACGCTGGCATGCAGAGGAATATTGCAAAACATTATGCCATGAGAAACAGGATTGCAAGGGCCAAGCTCAAACGATCCCATGCAAAGATTCGAGCTTTGACCGAGGCAAAAGAGAAGGAGAATCTCAAAATTCTTGTTGATGTGTCTCTCCAAGCCTCTAAACCTTAATCAACAAACTAAATTCCAATTTTCGCACCTTTGTGCACATTTTTTATATTTGACAATTTGACTTGCAGAAATTGGGCCAAACGCGCAATGTCACTAGAACTGCGCTCTTCATTGGGGAACTCAAAAGAAAAATGGTCAACATATTCATGTTCGTAATGGCAGGTACATCAACCTCAGACAATTTCAGAGGATTTGGATCAAAATGGGTTCCTCAAAAAGGCCAAAAACTACCAAAACATCACCTTTCTTCCCTCTTTTTAGCATTGGCGCTGCGCATTTAGCAGTATGGGGATAAGTGATTTTTGACAAGGAAAATGGACACCATTATGGAAATTGAAAGCGTATTTGGAAAATATACTCAGAGACCTTTCCAATGAGCCATCATGGAGCTCATTTGGACACCGAAAAGGCCTTCAAAAGTTAGCTGTAAAATAGGTCATTTTCTCAGTATTGGCACTGCGTGTTTGCACTGGCACTGTGCCCCTATACCTTGGAGTTGTGCCCTTACCAAGAGTTATTGCAGAAGATATTTTGAAGCCTTAAATGTAAAAATTTTACAAAATTAGCTCAATAGTTATGTTAGAATTTATTATTGCAATGAATGAGTTTTATATATTTTTCCTTGGGCCTTACATGGTCTCAAAGGTCAAAATTCATTTAACTATGGAATAAATGACATCTAAAACCCTAGCTAGGGTTTCACCTCCTCATTTTGCAGATAAATACTACATGTATGCTTCATAATTGTTGTTGGTTGATTGTTGAGTTGAATACCTCATAGACTTTGAGGGGTAAAGAGTTTTTGGCTTTGGAGCTTTGTAACTGTTTTGGACTGAATATCAATGGAACAAGCACATTTACAGGGTTCATGGAATTTGTTAAATGGTGATGTTATTCTAATTTCGTAATTGTTTCCTTATGTTTTCCATTTTGTACATCAATTTCCCTTATGACAGAGCATAAAATTTAGGTTAAGGTATGTTGTTAGAGGCACCTTAACTTGTCTGCTTTCTGTTGTTTAAATGTTTTCCTCTACTGGGTCTCATTAGAGAATTCTTGATTACTTTCTAATTCCACCTAGCTTGTTTTCTTGAAAATGATTTAATAAGATTCAAACCAAATAATTTTATGATATGCCTTGTCCTTTGGTGTAGCTTGAAACATTGTTTTAAGGCCTTTCTTTGAAGTTTACTTAATAGGATTTTGGCTAAAGAAGTTTATGGTTTTCCTTGTCCTTTGGTCTATCTTTAAATTTCATTTTAAAGTTCTTTGAAGTCTGATTGAAGAACTTAGGAGTTCCCTGCTTTTTAATCATCACTTATATGCCATCTTAAATGTTTTCTTTGTCTGAAGGTAAATAGCTAGAGAATTTAGGAGTTCCCTGTTCTCTAGGGTTTGTTGGATTGTTGTCTCAAAGCTTGCTTGGTAAAGCTAGGCCAAAGAAGTTTATGGTGTGCCTTGTCCTTTGGTTCTTTCTTAAGCATAGTGATCTTAAAGACTATTCTTGTTCTAGTATATGTTAAAGGATTCTTAATTGCCCTTTAAACCTACTAAACTCACAATTTAATGATCATTTCACACCCACATAAGCTATTAAGATCCATTTGGCTTTGTTAATTTTCCCTATGAAACACCCTTGATTTATTGTTGTACTTTTCAAGCCTTTCACAGGCCCCATAGCCCAATGGTTTGAATTTCTCTTGCTCTATATATTCTTCTTAACAAGCAACCCGACCAAACAAAACAAAACAAACAACCCTATCTTTTTAACTAGCCTAAAATGAGCATCATAAACCAAACAAGTTATATCTTTTATACAAATATAGAGAGAGCCCTCTCTGAGTCCAGGAAGGCTAGGTCCTAGGACTCCAAAGTTGGTTTGATGTTACCCTTGTCTACTTGATCTTTCCAATCTGACAAATTATAAGGACCTAACAACTTGTATCTTGTTTGTGCATCATTTTATGAGATTTTAAGTAAGCTTCAAATATTAGCTAAAATTGATCTTCTTTTACGGCTACAAGGTCCTTTGATTTCCATTCTAGTGCCAAATTTTGGAGGTATATGTTGTTAAATCTATTTCCTCTTTTTCTTTTAAATTTAGTTCCTCTCGCTCTTCCTCTACCATTATTCTATCTTCTATGTTGGCATTTTTCCCTAATTTCTCTTCTTGATTTTCTTCATTCCCTTATGTGTTTTCCTGGGTGTTCATATTCTCACGGGTTCTTACTCCTTCTCCTTGTTTTCTTGGATATATCTTCCTCGGTTTTCAGGATTGAACATTGATTATCATTATTTCCTCCTAATGATGAGGGGTCCTAAGTTCTTTTTCTTGTTGCTTTCTTTATATTTGATACTTTTAGAAATCGTTCCTTGTCATCTTGTTACTCCATTTGTGAGGGAAGTTTGACTTCGCTTAGAGGAAAATACCTAAATTAGTGGTCATATTTGTGGCATTTTCTACATCTGAAGGGTATTTTATCATAAATGGGATGCTCCCAAATGTCATCATAGTAGCTAATTTATATGTTTTCTAGAAGGGCCTTAGTTAGGTCTAGTTAGACATATAATATTTCATACGATGAGTATCTTCCTAGTTTAGTATTTTCTAATATCATGACAAAAGAATTAATAACATTGTTGATTCCCTCTAGTATATCCTAACCCAAAAACTCTTGTGGTAGCGAGTAGAGTCTGATCCATTCGAACAGTAAATTAAATTATTATTTATTATGGTTAAATCTCTCTAACTAGTATTTCATATAAACCCTATGTAATTTAGGAAGTAATCCCCCCCTGGAAATACTATATCCTGATCCTCTTATTATTTAAAATGAAAATGAAGAGACCCTTCAATCCAAGTTTGATTTGAATATCTTCCTTCATCTACCAATGCTTTCTGATCCATCCTATGAGTATTTGACCCGAATTAGGGTTTCACTAAATATGTGTGGGATATGCTTATCTACCATGAATATAATGTGAATTTTCTTATATGCTAATATACTATGAATATAATGTGAACATTAGTTTCAAGCAACGTGTGTGTGTGTGTCTATATATATATATATAATCCTCTCTAGTCTTACAACCTAGATTCTCACATTCTAAAATGTTTTTCACATATATATAATTAATATAATTTTTTTTATTTAATATAGATATTTAAATATTTGATTAATAATTCTCCACTTATTTTTTTATTTTTATTTTTCAATAATATATATCAATGGAGTTGTCGATGGACACAACATAATAGCCTGGACGATAGTTTTTGGCCAGAATTTGGTCAAACAAATTTCAAAAAATCAAGTAGTTGGAGTGTTTGAATTGAATTTTTGATGGTGGAAATGGATTCAGCACCATAAAAAACCATTAGCACACCCAAAATACTGAATTTTAATGACTGTAACCTAAATTTTTAAAAATCTTTGCCGGAATTTTCATAATCTTGCTGGAATTTATGGGTTATTCTGTGGGTTTTTTAGACTACAGCTATATTATCTTAAGTATAAGAATAATGTAAGGTCCCACCTTACCAAACATCAATAATATAGAGAAGTAGAGGTCACATTAATCACTAATACTCTTTTTTTTTGTAACATTACTAACCTGGTTATCATGTAATCATGTTCCTTCATGTATATCAATATAAGAATATCACATAAGAAGTCAAGAATAACTTCCCCTTAAAACTAATTCCAAAACACATTTCCTTTCAAGTTTAAAAGATGATACCATGTTCTCTTTTATACTTTTACATGACCTCTAAGTAAGATTGAGAATAAATTTCACCATAATTCCATGTGTGAACATTAAGTTAGATCAACCTATATAATTTCCTAAATTATGTTAAATAAGTTACACTTATTGACTCTTTATATCATAACCACAAAATTATCATGCTTATATTACAAAATTCACATATAAGTGTATGAGTATTAGCCTAACTATAACAAGGTAACTTAGGGAATAATATGCCTCTCTTCATCAGTAAATATAGTAAATATGATATGTGTATGAAATGGAATCACAAAATATATTGACCCAACAACATTTCCAAACTCGTCAATTAAAAATTTCTCAATCTCAATTATTATGGCAATGCTTCAATCATGAAAATTGTATAATGAATGTTGCAGCAAAAGCAACTCCTATTACCAATTTAGAAGCATATTATTCTTCTGAAAGTGATAAATAAAACAACGGGCTTGCCAAAATTGAGCACACTAGTTGTTTTATACATCCATTAAAACATAAGACTGCACCCTGAGTACATGCAACTTAGACGAAACTTATTATACTCACTTGCATAAAATCCAACAAAATTAGTCATAGTAAAATTGTTTCCAACAACAACCCTTTTTTTAATAAAAACTTTAGAAAATAAAAGTAACAACTATCATATTCTCTATTCACACTTCAATATTTTATTAGATTCATGTTCACATTCATACAAACTTGATGAAATAGGAAGCTACATCCATTAAATAATCTATTCATAAATTTTCTAGTACATAAAAGCTACAATAAGTAGGACATTTACTCTAACAACTTATATGCACAAAACTACATCCATTGAAGTTTTGACAAACACTTTGCAAATATGCAATCTATAAGCTACAACCATTGAGGCCTTTTGACAAACACTATGAAAACATGCAATCTATAGCCATTGAGACCTTTTGACAAACACTTTGCAAGCATGCAAGCAATCTACAACCATTGAGACATTTTGTCAAACACTTGGAATCCATAATATCTTAAGGCAATTTGACATGAATCTAAGATTCTCCCTCACATAACATTTATAAATTAATTCTTCAAATCAAAAAATATTAAAACATGGGCTAAATCATCTTATTTTTTTGGCCCAAAAATTGACAACAGGCACACAAAGCGGGCAACAACAATCTACAAAATGGCCCAAATTTACAAACTGGGTTTGGAAAAGTATTTTTTTGGAATGAAGTCGGGGGTATAGGTTCTATCGGTATGGAAGCCTCCTAATGTTAAGTTGAATTGCAACAAAAACACCTAGGGATGTGATTTCTTAAAACAACAACAACAACAAAAAATACCTACTACCTCATTTATCGATTTTGTCAAACACTTCATGTGAAAACTTCAACTACAGATACAGTACATGGAGAAATAAAACCCAAATTTATGTTGATATTATATTTTCATCAACTCATGAAAACTTGCTATGAACACAAATCATTATAAATTGAACTTAAAAAATTTAACATCACATTCTTGTTTTAATACCTCCTACATGTACATGCTCAACAACAACCGTCAGTCATTATTGGTTAGCTTAGGATTAACTATGTAAATATATCATAAACATTCACAAGTATTAGTTCCAATAAATTGAAATTTTTACAACACTTTAAACTAATAATAATTGAAGTGTGAAGAATGATTATGAACATATCTAGTTGTGTATTTATACAAGTCCAAAATGATGGGAGTATGCAAGGGGTGTACTTTATGGAAGTATGTGAAAGCCACCTTTCACGAGAAGGATAGTCGCGCCACGACGATCCTTGAGAGAGTTCACACAGACGTGTGTGGTCCTTTCTCAGTTGCTTCGACAGCAAAGCACAAGTATTATGTGATCTTTGTTGATGATTTCTCTCGAAAGTGCCGGATCTTCTTCATGCAGAAGAAGAGCGATACATTCGCGAAGTTCTGTGAGTTTAAAGCACTGGTCGAGAAGGAGTCGGGGAAGAAGGTGATTGCTCTAAGGAGTGATAACGGTGGTGAATTCATCTCGGCTGAATTCAAGGAGTTCTGCAGTGTAGAAGGGATTCAGAGAGAGCTCATTGCACCCCATAACCCACAGCAGAACGGGGTGGCTGAGCGGAAGAACAGAATGATCGTGGGTGCTGCACGGGCGATGTTGCATGATCAGGGCCTACCCCTTCACTTGTGGGCTGAGGCATGCAATACAGCAGTGTATGTGCAGAACCGTTGTCCTCACAAGGTTCTGGGCATGAGTACACCAGAGGAGGCTTATTCTGGCAAGAGGCCTGATATTTCCCATTTGCGGATTTTCGGATCTCCTGTCTACATGCATGTGACGAAGGATGCAAGAAGGAAGCTGGATCCAACTGCTGAAGTTGGAATATTTGTGGGGTACACCGATACACCTCACAACTATCGGGTGTATGTGCCAGACAGTCGCAAGACTGTTGTGCGACGGGATATAAAATTTCAGGAGGAGAAAGCCATGCAGTGTTCGCTTGAGAGGGAGCTACACTTGCATGCAGATGAGGAGCTGTTAGTTCCTAAGGAGGAGCTTCCGGATGTGAATCAGCCACAAGAGGAAGTCCAGGAGGTGGAAGAAACCACCCATGCAGCGCCAACCATCAGAGGGCGCATGCGCACTACAGAAGCTGAGCGACTGGCTCGGGATGCAGAGAAGGTTGTAGGACCACCTACAGCACAGCGCAGACAGAGACAGTCACCGGATCGGTACACTAGATACATGGCTCTTGTGAGTCAATGTGTTGTGACGGAGCCATCCTCTTTTGAGGAAGATGTGGAGGAACCCGCATGGGTTGATGCCATGATCGAAGAATATGATTTGATCGTCAGGAACAGTGCATGGGAGATTGTCCCAAGACCGGTTGGGAAATCAGTGGTGGGTTCGCGATGGATCTACAAGGTGAAGCAGGCGGCTAACGGGAGTGTGGAGAAGTACAAGGCGAGATTTGTCGCCCGTGGCTTTTCACAGATTGAGGGGATTGACTATGAGGAGACTTTTGCACCTGTCGCAAGGTACTCTTCCATACGGACGATCCTTGCTCTCTCAGCGCAGATGGGGTGGCACATTCATCGGATGGATGTGAAGACTGCGTTCCTCAATGGAGTTATTGAGGAGGAGGTGTACATAGAGCAGCCTGAAGGTTTTGAGATCTTCAGCAGTGAGTCGCATGTGTGCCGACTCAAGAGAGCACTGTACGGGCTGAAGCAAGCACCTCGTGCTTGGTACACTCGGATAGACAGCTACTTCACTGGGCTTGGATTCTCCAAGAGTGAGGCTGATCCAAACCTGTACCAGATTGTGGTGGAGGGGAAGCTGTTGATCATCGTACTGTATGTAGATGATCTGATTTTGACTGGCGATGAGCAGTTGATACTTTCATGCAAGGAGGATCTTGCACGAGAGTTTGAGATGAAGGACTTGGGCATCCTTCATTATTTCCTGGGATTGGAGATTTGGCAGCGCAGCGGAGGACCGTTTGTTTCTCAAGGCAAGTATGCCCGGGAGATTCTGGAGAGGTTCAACATGCAAGGCTGCAAGCCTGTTGACACTCCTCTTCCTGGTGGTTGGAGGAAGGAGGATGCTACTTCAGGGGAGGTAGTGGATGCCACTGTCTATCGACAGTTGGTGGGGTCGCTTATGTATCTGGTCAATACACGACCCGATATATGCTATGCAATTAACCAGCTTTCGCAAGCTATGGTTAAGCCTACCAAGCTCTTTTGGAAGGCAGGCAAGCATGTATTGCGCTATATCAGAGGCACATCGGGATATGGTTCATGGTACAGACAGGAGGATGAGTTGAGGCGGTAGTGCTTCAGGCATCGGTATCATCATATCAGAGATTGTGTTCAGCGGAGAATCATGATGCTTTCATATGTTCCCACGGAGGATCAGGATGCCGACATCCTGACGAAGGCGCTCACCAGGAGCAAGTTCGAATTCCACAGAGGCAGGATAGGGGTTGCAGATAATCCATATCTTGCTGAGAGGGAGTGTTGAAAATGCAGCAAGATGATGGAGCTTATTGAAATGAAGTCGCCTTCACTAAGTGGGCCCGCAGGCAAATTTTGGCGCAAAGTCTATTTTTAGACTATGTCTATTTTTAGACATATGGAGCATGGTCCAGGGGTTGCAGTATGTTATTCTTGGAGCATTTGTCATGTTGGTAAAAATAGATGGACCTCTATTTTTAGACATTTAGGTCGAAGTCTATTTTTAGACTGCCTTCCTAAAAATAGGGAAGTCAAATATTATTTACCCTTAATAATATTTGGACTATAAACTTCAGTTTACTCTCTTGGAGCACTTCAGTTCGAGCCTTGGAAGTGGCTCATGCATCTGACAGAGGAATCACGTGATTCCCAAGGGTTTTATGGCACATGCATGGTTGACTTCAGTTAGGACTTCAGTGGCAGAAGTTTGGTGGAGTTAATGAGACAGCTAGTGGAGTTGTGTTCTGTTTATTTTAGTTGAACTAGTTGAGATTAGTTTAACTAGCTAATCAATTAGTTATGAGTGGAGTGAATTAAATATTATTTAATTCATTAATTAGTAACTCATTATTCAACCCAAGAACACATCAGTTCACTACAGTGCATGGACAGTTCAGTGGAGACCAGTGAAAGAGGTAGATGAAAGGGTGGAGTTAGCTATCAGTGGCGACATCAGTTGTGCATGAGATTTGCACCACACTTGGAGGAATTTCCCATGATGATTGCGCTGTCAAGTCAAGGAGATTCGAACCTTGGATCTCTATATAGACAGGCCTGGATTGCGCAATAGAGGCAAGGCAATTGGCGGTGAGTTTTGAACCAGTAACCTGTTCAAAACTGAGCTAGATTGTGTGTAACTTTATGAGAAAGTACTGAGTACTTGTGAGGAGTATTTTACTGAGTTTGTTACATGATTTCTCCATTATAATATACACAATAGCTGCGGGGTTTTCAGCTATAAGCTTTCCCCATACATACTGTGTTAATGTGTATGATGATTTGATGTGTTATCCCTTGATTTTATTTCCGCATGTTTGATGATCTGAGTGGAAGAGATTATGTGTTGCATATGAATTCGAATTGTATGTGATCAGGATAGTCTCGGTGGATAATTAATCATTATTCAACAAATTTCTACACTTGTGACATCATGCTTAGTAAGAGATTAAGCACATATAATCATACAAATCATTTATAATCCATAAATCATAATTAACCATATGTTCCACATAACCATGATCATCCATGGATCTATGTGTCCCAATCCTGGATCACCATCCATGTCATACACCCATGTCAAAACTAGGATACCAAAAGAGAAAACATAGCTAATATGCTCTTAACCAAAGTCAATTCTTATACATAAAACCATAGATATTATCATAAGCAGAAAACAACCAGGTCTATAGAATATAAGCATGTACATAAGTTTGTCATGTATAATGTTATATCATTATATCAAAATCACCCTCTCTAGGTGACATCGAAGTTATCTCACCAAGAAGGGACAGTACAAAGAATTACACATTTTTCTTTAACCAATTATGAAAATCAACTCTAAAATTAAGAAATGTAATTATATAATAAAAATATTACAGAAATTAATTTAAAGGTGACAGAAATTTTCAATATCAAGTTTAAGTTATAGTTTTTCATCATTTCTCGTTAAATTAATCATAGCTTATGACCTTCTAATAATGAGGTGCTTTAGCAATGAGACCTCGACCAATCGCACTAACCCTCGAGATTTTGACTCTTTCGAATATTTCATAGAAATAAAATTAAAATAAATTTAAGCTCACATAAACTTGACATTATTTCTAATATAAGTTAATTATATTTATATCAATTTTAAATTATATTCCATTATTATCAATTTTAAGCTACCTTTTATCATGCCATTATTTCTAATATAGGTTAATTACAATTATATCAAATTTAAATTATATTTCATTATTATCAATTTTAAATTATCTTCTGTCATTATTAAGATTTGATTCTTTTAAATATTTAATATATCAATTTTAAATTATATTCCATTATTATCCATTTAAAAAAAAATGGATCATTTAAAAAGAATAACATCCGAATAAAACAACCCACAATTAAACTAGTGAATTAACATCTAGAAATACATAGTTATATTAAAAATAACACTCCAAAACCCAATAAACAATTTTAAATTATCTTTTACAATTAATATAATTAAAAATTGTTTCATAAAAATAAAATTAAAATAAATCTAAACTCACTTCAATTTAATATTTTCACATTAAAAAAAATATCAATATTAAATTTTATTTCATCATTATTAATTTTAAATTATATCTAATCATTATTAAAATTAAAACTCATTTTCACAACATAATAGATTAACCACAATTACATCAATTTTAAATTATATTTTATCATTATTAAAATTTAATTCCTTTAAATATTTAATACAAATAAATTTAAAATCACATCAATCAAACATTTATATCAATTTTCAAACCAATGATAACCCAAACTTTACTGAAAAGAATGTGAACCACCATAAAAATTGAAATCAGTTAAGATTTTTATTTTACAAAATATTTTTCAACATATATAAAGAAAAATATTACTCTTTTTAACCTTCATGATTCTAATAAAGGATATTTAGAGTAACAAAAGTTCAAAGACTAGGCTTCCTTATCCATGGAGTCTATACTCTTTGCTAAATTATAAATTTATGATACATCAAGCCACCTTCTTGTTGGAAAAGGAAGAGAAGAAGGGGCAGGGGATGTCTCCGCTGAACGCAGTGCCCAGCTGTCCGATCGGGGCATACCCCAACCCATCCATCCGGTATCCATCGGGATAACTCTCCGGCTTGTAGTCTGAGTATCTCAATTTATGCACCTTTTTCCGTTCCTTCTCCTCTTCCTGGTCCTCAACCTCCATTGAAATCCTCTCTGTTGACCACGTCAGCGGTCTCGGAGGGAGAAACCATCCCACAAAAGTCCCTAGGCAGAGGTGAAGGGTGCCAGTAACCATGGAGATCAACGAGTAGGGCTGACGTGGATATCCCATAGCATCAACTAGCCTCTCCTCGAGCACGCAATATACGAATACTCTGGCTGTGGGACGGAGGCAGGCGGGCACGATGGACAGCAAAAGATCCAGCGTGGCATCCGCGACTGTTCTGTTGGAATGGGCGTACACCATGTTATCAGCTTCGTACTGGAGGCTGAATCGCTCCATTTCCTCCACCGTTTCGGGGATGTCTTTAATGCCCATTCGGATGCCGATGCTGCGCCACATCACGAAGTTCGCCGTCGTCTCATTTTGCGTCCAATTCCGGTAACCAAACCTACAAAGGTTTTATCAGATTAAATTATTGAGGATATCATGTCAAATGATATGTATAGAAGGGTATGGGAAAGAAGATGCATGTACCTGGCGGCAAACCGTTTGGGCTCCAAGATGAAAGTGGAGAGCGTGTAGAGGTAATCGTCGTTGGAGATGTTGTAGTGGCTGTGAATGAAGTTGAGGCGGCGGAGAGCGAGGGAGCCACGTAGGCTGTCGACGTGGCTGCTGAGGAGCTCTTCCACAATAATGTGGGTGTCGTCGTAGCGCTTGATCACGTTAGCCGGCGAGAACTGGCGAGTGGCAGCCAACACCTTTGAGATGGTGGGTATGGCGAAGGTCTTGAAAAGAGCGAATTCCAGCGCCTTTTTGCTCAGAAAAGGGAACTCCACGAAATAAGTCATCCTGCACACCGCCAATGCATCTCTCACGGGATCCAGAGATGATATCAATTGCAGCCGTTTGCGGCGGAGGTGGTGGCACATGCCCACCCACATCAACACCATCACCGCCACAGGGAATACATAGAGGACCGACATACTGCTCCCTCTGCCTCTCCCTCTCCCTCTCCGATAATATGGATTGCGCTGCTTTTCTTCACACACCGCCCTTCCCTACGCTATTTATAGCCCTCTCAGAGTTGGTGACACCGCCGCCTTGGTCTACGAGACGTTACGTATAATTTATTATTTTCTTTGTCGGATTCCTTCTGTTTCAAGCACACGCGTCTTGACTTTCATTGCCGGTTTCGTTTTCACCTTAACTGTCAAAGTACAGCAGCCTCCATGTTTGACCACTTTTTACTGAATTTCAAATTCCATTCATCTATCAAACGAAAATTCAAATTCAACGAAATTTAACTAAAACATAATTTAAATTTAAATTTATGGAGTTGTACAAGCACAAGCTCAATAGCATAAGAGACTATAGACTTCTTAAGATAGATTTAAATTCCAGCCAAAACCACCTAAGGTTTAAACGAGGTTGGTATAAAGACACCAAAGCCTGGTTAAACCATTAGAAAATCGACCAGAATGTTGCATTGCAAAACATTAATAACGTTAAAAAAATTGTTACTTCTAAGTTCAAAGAAAAAATGTGGTGTGAGAAAGATCTAGTAGCTAAAGAAAATTAAGATATTATAAGGAGGTCATCAACCCCACCTTAGAAGATCAAAAGTATCTTTCTG
>JAXQQM020082271.1:0-18366 GCA_034641835.2 Pinus albicaulis
GATCTACTTCAAACGTAGGACCAACGGGTAAACCTCTCGTTCTGCTCTATTTCGTTTTCATGACTGTGCATGATCGTGTGAGTCTCTGTTAAATAGTACGCCCCTGCTCTGTGGAGGTTGAATCCCAACCAACCTCTAGGGTGATAATTTGGTCAACATGTTCATGTCTAACAATGAAAATCAAGTTCTTTTCTTTAAGAACCAATTAAATAATCTCAAGAAATGCAAGGATGAATATGTTCAGTACTATTTTCTGAAGTTGACTGAAATCAGTAATAACCTTCTCGCTATTGGGGAAACAATACCTGATCGAGAAATGGTTCTCATTGCGCTTGGAGGTCTCCCCCATGAATGGAATGTATTCAATACTACCATTCTCAATAGTAATGTGATTCTTGATTTTGATGAAGTATTTTCGAGATACACTCGAGAGGAGACAAGAATGATGGAATATGAAAATGAAGGTAATGTTGCCTTCACTGCTCGTACTAAGAAGAAGAACAATGGTGGTCCGAGGAACCATGGAAGAGCAAGGGCCAAAGGAAAGAAAGGAACATGTTTCACATGTAACAAGTTTGGCCACTTTGTTAGAGAATGCCCTAATATAAGGGATTCTCCAAGGGATGATGACAACAACAATAGGGGGAATGAAAATCAAAGGAACAACAGGTTCAAAGGAAAGAGGAGGGCTCCCTCTGGTCGCAATGGAAATGGGAAACATTAAAAAAGGTCAATAAATTCCAGGTATGATGAATCTAATGTTTTTGGCAATAAAAGAAATGAATTCATTCTTGTATCTTCCCGCTCTACTTCATCTCCACCCGACACCCTAGATGTTTGGTTAATTGATAGTGGTGCTTCAAGGCACCTCACTAGTTTTAAGGAAGACCACTATGATTTGATTGAGAAGGATACTAATATGCAAATTATCCTTGGAGATAATGCTACCTATCTCGTGAAAGGGATAGGGACTGTGACCCTCAATTTATCTCAAGGTCAAGTCCTTCGTTTGCAAGATGTACTGTATGTACCTGATTTGACGAAGAACCTTGTGTCTATTTCGGCCATGGAAGAGAAAGGTTTCAAGTTAAAATTCATTGATGGAAAGGTATGCATCTGGAAGAAGAGCTTCAAGGAAGCTCTCACTATTGGTTTTAGTGTTGATACACTCTACCAGGTTGGAGGAAGTCCATTGGGGGCTATGACATGTGATACAGTTCATCAAACCAAATTATGGCACCGAAGTTTTGGAAACCTTCATTACAAAGCCCTTTCTGAAGCAAGGAAGGAGGTGACAGGGATGCCTAAATTCAAAAATTATCATGAAGGTGTATGTCAAGGTTGTGCTGAAGGAAATAATATAAGGGGACCTTTCCCCTCAAGTGTCACAAAGACATCTGATGTCTTGCAATTGATACATTCTGAATTATTTGGTATGCTTCTCGTGACATACTTGGGAGGATGTTCTTATTACATGAATTTTATATATGAATTATCTCGCAAAACATGGATATATTTATTGAAGAAGAAGGGTGAAGCATTCAAATGGTTTCGTACCTTCAAGGCCTTGGTGGAAAATCAAACCGAAAAGAAGATAAATATTTTGAGGACCGATAATGGCACCGAATATGAGTCAATCGAGTTCAATGAATTTTGCAGAGAATTTTGCATTGAGAGGGAGACCAAAACCGTGTATACTCCTCAGCAAAATGGCGTTGCTGAAAGAAAGAATAGGACCATTATGGAAGCTGCCTGTGCCATGCTATTTGACCAAGGTATTCCAAAGTTTCTATGGGGAGAAGTTGTGAACACTGTTTTGTATGTACAAAATCAATGCCCACATTCGGCTCTGGAATCAAAAAATCCTGAAGAAGTATTCTCTGGTAAGAAACCTGATGTCTCTCATTTTAGTGTTTTTGGTTGTCCTATTTACTTTCATGTGCCGAAAGAGAAGAGAAGCAAGCTGGATGCTTCTAGAAAGAAGAGAATATTTGTGGGCTACAGTGAAACTTCGAAAGCATATAGAATCTATGTGCCTGGTCAAAGACAAGTTGAGATATGCCATGATGTCACCTTCGATGAAGATGCTTCCATCGGGAAAGTGATAAATCTTCCTAGCTCCAAGGAAGACAATGATGAAAGAACAAGGAAGTAAGAAGAGCCGAAGGATCAGATCATGCCCGATGTTGAAGGATCGATGGACCCTATTGATCCACATCCTTCAATGAAGAGAAGACCCTCATGGCTTAGGGACAATCTCAAGGATGCCGAGAGACATATGGCCTCAAGGGGGTCATTCCGTGAAATCAAGAAGCCAAATAGATACCAAGGGTATATAGTAGCCATGAATACAATCATACAATTCGAGCCTAGATCATTTGAAGAAGCCATAGAGTACCAATTTTGGAAGGATTCTATACATGAAGAGTATGATTCCATTATGAAGAATGATGTCTGGGATGTGGTACCGAGATCGGAGGATAAAGGTGTTGTCACCTCGAAATGGCTCTATAAGATCAAGCATGGATCTGATGGTAGTGTTGAAAAGTACAGGGCAAGATTCATTGCCCGAGCCTTCTCTCAAAAGGAAAGCATAGATTATGATGATATATTTGCACCTGTGGCCCGCTATACCACCATCCGATATATTATTTCCCTTGCTACCACGCAAGGATGGAGTCTCCATCAGATGGATGTGAAGACTACATTTTTGCATGGTTCGATAAAGGAAGAAGTGCATGTGGAGAAACCTCTGGGGTTCGAAGTCTAGGATAGAGACTCTCATGTATGCGGGTTGAAGAAAGCCCTATATGGGTTGAAGCAAGCCCCTAGGGCTTGGTACGAGAGGATAGATAGCTACTTGATGAAGCTAGGATTCACACGAAGTAATGCTGATCCAAACCTTTACTTCAAGGTTGATAGAGAAAAGCCTCTCATTCTAGTTCTCTATGTGGATGATATCTTCCTAACATATGCTAACCCTCCCATTCATAAGTGTAATAGGGAGCTCAATTCTGAGTTCAATATGAAATAGCTAGCACTCATGCATTACTTCCTAGGTTTGGAGGTCTGGAAGAGACCTGGCGAGATTTTCCTCTCTCAAGGAAAATATATTATGAAGTTGCTAGAGAGATTTGGTATGGTGGACTGTAAGTCTGTGTCGACACCGATGGAACTCAACTTCAAGAAGTTGTGTGGAAATGCTGCTGGGCCTGGATTTAGAAATCCTACTGAGTATCGTCAACTCGTAGGAGCATTGATGTTCTTATTGAACTCCCATCTAGACATATGTTTTGCGATGAACACTTCGAGTCAACACATGGTTGATCCTCATCACATTCACTAGGTTGGTGCCAAGAATCTCTTGAGATATATTTGGGGCAAGACAAAAAATGGGCTGATATACACTTTTGGGAGTTTGAGACTCCATGGATATACTTATGCCGATTGGGCTGGCATTTTGGTGGATCACAAGGGCACATCTGGATGTTGCTTCACACTTGGTTCTGATTTGATATCTTGGATGAGAAGGAAGCAGAAGTTGGTGGCTTTGAGCACCATTGAGGTTGAATAAATTGCAGCGAGTATGGCATGTTGTGAAGCTATTTGGTTGTGAAAGCTCTTCAGTGAGTTGTTCAGGCATGTGCTAGATACCACCGTTATCCTTTGTGATAACGAGAGTGGGATACATTTGTCAGAGAATCCCATGTTCCATGATCGATCCAAGAATATCGATATTAGGTACCATTTTATCTGGGATATGGTATAGTGAGGCGTCGTAAGGCTCGATCAGATAGGAACTGATGAGCAAGTCGTGGATATTTTCACTAAGCCCTTGGGGAAAGTCAATTTCATAACCTTCCGTGAGAATCTTGGAATTGTGGTACGACCCTATTCTAAGGGTCCCATTGGATGATGAGCTCTGGGAGATCCAGGGGGATTTGGGGGTAGCTTCTTAGAGCTATACACAACCATGGGGCTAAGCTTTCTGAACCTTGTTGGTGTGCTTCCGCGCCACTCTGATGCTATTGAGTTTGTTAGTATGATTCTTTCGTCGTAAAAGATCACTTTAGCTATGCATATCAAGTAGCCCTAACATCAAGTATGGCTGCAAAATATATTTAAGTTTGATGCATAAAATTAGATCTAAGCATAAAAGACATTAAGCAGATAAAATATAAAATGGCTCCATGCATCCAATGAACAAGACAAGAACAATGTATAAAAATAATCTTATATTATATTAAAGAATGGGGCACATGAGAGGAAAACAAGAAAGGTGTTTTCCAGTTCTCCTCAGTGGGATGGGTTCTTGGAAGTCCTCAGTGTTTCAGATCTAAAATTCCTCTCTTTGGTTAATGTGGAAAACCCTAACAAACATGGAACTCAATGGGAGTTCAAAATGAAAACAAATGGAAATGGTGACCAAGAGTAGATCTAGTGTGATCTAATGAAATGGAGGTGACTAATGAATGGGGAAACCCCTCCTATTTATAACAAAATATTGGGGTGTTCTAGAACTCGGTGCATGAATAAAATATTATTAATCAAATTCTAGAATCACCCTTTAGGAGTATTTTATTATATTTTTTGGAGGGAAAAGGGCTTTTGACTTGGGTCAATTCCTTTATTTATAAATAAAAAATAAATAAATGATTTATTTATTATTTTAAGGGAGATGAGGGGAATATAATTAAATAAATAATGGTTTATTTAATTATTTATATGTGATTTAGTCAAATTTAACTAAGAATATTATTTAAATAATGATTTAAATAACTTATTCTTAGGAAATAATTAAATAAATAATTATTTATTTAATTGATTACCTTGTTTTGGGTTAAATATGACCAAGAAATGTAAACAAATGTGGTGAAAGAAATTTCACTTGGGGTAAAATTGGTCTTACATGGTGTACTTAGGTTCATCTAACGATAATGGGTTAGATGACAAAAAAATGGTGTAATAGATTTCCCCCCAACGTACGAGTGTTAGGAGAAAATCGTATGACCAAAGTACGTTGTAAGAACTTAGGCATTAGACAGTAAGATAGAAATGAAAGATAGGAATGTAAGGTAATCTAAAGTGGTGGAGGACTAGACCCAGAGGAGACAAGACTTACAGGTGCAACAAGTCTCAAGTGTATGATGTGGTACCAATGTGAAAGGCGGCGGGGAAGGCATACCTATGCCTGCCGAGACAATAGTACAAAGGATAAGGCGCCCGGAAAACCACGGAATGCAAAGTAAAGCCAGTGCTGGCCTAAACATGAGCCAGAAAGCAAGAAGAATGAATCCCACATACATGCTATGCGTGGAATAATCGTCAGGACTTATACAATAGTTTTGTAGTACATGAGATATAAATACACCCAAATGCCCCCTACACACAGGGAAGGGCTCGCGAAATCGAACTGACATGTGCAAATCGAAGAGGTGCTGCAAGCGACTGAGGCCGATATCATCAAAGGAGAGGATTTGCATCAAGGGCTGGACTGGAGAAGTCATCCAGGTATGTGGGGGGCTACCTGCAAGGCCACCCCCTCATGAGGGCTGAGACATCTCACACACACCCGGGTACCACCAATAGCTGTTGCTACATCACTGAACCATCAAGTGTGTAGATCGTGATCGAGTTTAAAAGGGCTCGAACCAAGGTACACTTCCCCCCTAGACCTGACTTCTGGAGTAAATGGGCTGATGTCGACAGAAGAAGGTCTGCCATAGGTTAGGTAGTAAGGTAATCTCAAGTAAGGCATGGGAGAAAATAGTGGAGAGATGCACAGACGTAACTAAGGATGATGATGAAATGAGGGATGGTGCCAATGGGGACCATAAAAAGCATGAGTACAAACTGGTAACTCATGACAAAAATTATCACAAACAGAGATGAGTGTGTGGGCAAAGTGGTGCCCCCCACTGAACTGTGGTGTAAGTGAGAAAATCCTATTTTAAGGGGATGTGAGGGAAGACTTCGTGGACAGCGGGTGTCCTGGTGAAGTAGTGAAATGTGAAAACAAATATATGCTGGCTATCTACAAGAGAAATAAAACGTGCATTTAGAGCGGGAAATGCTAGAGGTAATATTTCTTGAGATAGAGTGAATTTCGAGGATTAGGAAGGGGGTGGCCTTCAAAGTCCTCTAAAAGATAGGCCCCCTTCCCAAGGTCTTTACTGATAATGTAAGGACCGAGCCATAGTGAGTCGAACTTCCCATGACCAAGGGTATCATGGGCCTGGTCATAGACTAGAACAAGGTCACCTTCGTGAAATTGGCGAGGGTGTAATTTTCTGTCATACTGGGATTTGGTGCGCTTTTTGGCTGCTTCAAGAGTTTGTAATGCAACACGACGGTCTTCAGAGGTGCACTCGAGCATGATAAGTCATTGTTCTAGAGGTTGGGTATCAGGGAGGAGTTCGACGGCCAGGTGAAGGGAAGGGATTTCACACTCGATTAGTAGTACTGCCTCCTCACCGAAGACAAGGTGGAAAGGAGTGGAACCAGTGGCGGTTTTAACCGAAGTCCGATAAGCCCACAAATCAGGGAAGAGCATAAGGTGCCAATTGTTTTTGTGCTTATTCACCATTCTTTGAAGCATGGTCTTAAGAATTTTGTTGACCGTTTCAACTTGACCATTACCTTGGGGGTAATAGGAAGATGAATATTGGTGCTCAAAACCCAAGAGTGAGGATAGCTCATGCCAGATCTCATCTTCGAAATGTCGGCCATGGTCAGAGACTAACTATTTTGGAACTCTGAATCGAGTGATGACATGGTTAAAGAAAAAGAGGGCCGCAGTGGCTGCCGTATTGTTGAATGTCGGCATAGCTTCAACCCATTTGGTGAAATAATCAACTGCCATGATGATGTATTTGTGGTTACTGGCGGAGGGAGGTCGACATTCCATAAAGTCAATGGCCCATTTGCAAAAAGGGCCAGCTGTGATGACAGGGTGGAGGGGAGCGGGAGGAGCTCACGCCTTGGGGGAAAAATGTTGGCAATTGGAATAGTGTTTGACTGCTTCAATGCAATCACTGAAGAGAGAAGGCCAAAAATACCTGGCGCGCATGATTTTTTGGGCGGTGGAAAGTCTGGAAAGGTGGCCCCCACAAGCATCGCTATGGCAGGCATTGATGACTTGTTCAGCTTCAGCGTGTGTGAGGCAACGACGAAGGATAGTATCTACTCCACGACGATAAAGGTCATCGCTGATTAGAAGGTAGCAAGAGGCTTGGTGTCAGATGCGTCGTCGGGCAGCGTGATCGAGATGAAGGGCGAACTTTTGGGTTCGCAAGTAATTAAGGATATCACCGTACCAAGGATCATCAGTGGTGATGGCAAATAAATGTTCATTGGGAAGAGCATCATTAATAGGAGTGTCATGCATCCCGGTAGGCAAATCGGAAATGAGTTCAGTGAGGACTAAACCTTTCTTACTTTTTGGGGTGACAAATTCAAGGTCAAATTCTTGGAGAATAATGACCCAACGAGCGTACTTCCCACTGAGGATGCATCGACTCAACAGGAAAGCCATGGGGTTGGAATCAGTCACAACCTTGGTGGAACGCAGGAGGATATAATGACGCAGTTTTTGGACCGAGAACACAACAGCTAGTGCTAACTTTTCTTCATGTGAGTAGGACACAGGTGGGCCAACAAGGTTTTTACTGACATAATAGATCACATGCTCGAGGCTGTTATCATCTTCTTGAATAAGGACACCAGCAACCGAATGGGTGGAAGTGGAGATGTAAAGGATGAAATCTCGGTCAAAGTCAGGATGACAGATCAAGGGGGCCGAGGTGAGAGCATGTTTGAGGGCATCAAAAGATTGTTGAGCGTAGAAATCCCAGGAAAAAGAAATGCGGGAGCGAAGAAGTCGAAGGAAACCATGTGTGGTGGTCGCATAGTCTGGAACGAATCGACGAAGAAAATTAGCTTTGCCTTGGAGGCTTTGGAGTTGTCGTAAGGTTCGAGGGATAGGCAGTTCAAGAATGGCTTGGAATTTCAAAGGGTCAAGAGTTATCTCGTTTTTAGAAACGATGAAACCGAGGAGACGACCGGAAGGAACACAGAAGACACATTTTAAAGGGTTAAGACGTATGTTATACTTGCGACAGCGGAGGAAAATGGTACGCAGATCATGTAGGTGTTGCGCTCGATGTTTAGAACGCGCAGTAAGGTCGTCTAAATAGGTGAGGATAATATGAGCTAAGTCATGGAAACAATAAGACATGGCTCATTGAAAAGTGGCACCAGCGTTTTTAAGACCAAATGGCATGACTCAGTATGAAAAAGTGCCCCACGGACTAATGAACGCGGTTTTAAGTTGATTAGCACGACGGATAATGATTTGGTTGTATCCTGAGAAGCCATCCATAAAGAATAAGACCTCGTGCCCCGCACACTCATCAATGATTTGGTCAATAAATGGTGTGGGGAAGTTGTCTTTGGGACAAGCTTTGTTCAGATCGTAAAAGTCGGTGCAAACATGAATGGTGCCTTGTTTTTTGAGAACAGGAACTGGGTTGGACACCCAAGTGGTGTACTCAATGGGGTAAATAAAACCAGCCTACCGGAGCTTATCGATTTCAGCTTTGATGGCTTCACGTCTAGATGGATGAATGGGTCTTAAATTTTGACAGACCGGAGTGGCGTCAGGCCATGTGTCGATGTGGTGTTCGACAATGGCCGGATCGAGGCCTAGCAATTCTGAGTAGGACCAGGTGAAAACATCACAGAATTCTTTGAAGAGTTTGGTGTAGGATTCAATTTCTTCCGGGGTGCAGTGGGCGCCCATGGTGATGTGTTCTTCGATACCTGGTTTGACAGAAATGTTTATTTTGATGGTAGTGGAGATGTTAGCCATATTACCTTCTTCGAAAGCGTCAGGAGCAGGGATGGGGTTTTTGAACCAATCAACTTTATTGGGAATAAAGTCTTTGGATTCGAGAGCATATTGGTCATGTGATTGATGTGGTAGGAAGTATGCATGATGGTGCATATCGTCCCATGGGAAGTCAGGTTCGGTCATGGCTTCCATGATGTCTTCATTGGATTGGAAGAGGGGAATAGTGGATGACATAGGATGACTCGAAGAGGTAGAAATATGAGATATATGATGTTGAGGGGAAAGGCTTGTGTTTGTGTCGATATGAGAAGTGACAGCAGGGTCAATAAATGAGTGGGTAGGCAAAACAGTGCGGGACGGGGCTAAGGGGTTGGATGCCAGGGAACGCGGTGATGAGGCAAGGTAGGAAATAGTGGTGGAAGGTTCGGTCATGTCAGTATCAGGAGGAGAAATGGTAATTGTGGTGGACGCGTGGTCGGGGGTTAAAAAAGGAGGGCGGGCAAGCGCGGCTTTGAATTGGTGGTAAGCGGCCAAAGAAGCATGATACTCGTCCAAACGAGGGCAAAGGTGGGTATAATGCCCATGGAAGTCACATAAAGAACAAGGGTGATTGGTGCGCAAGTTTTTAATTTTGGGAAGGGAGCCAGGGAGGGTGACCTGGACCGTGGGAATATCAGATTCTAGAAACGTTTAATTGACCACAGTTTTGAGGTGCGGTAATTCAGGACAGGTATGGGTGGCGTGGCCGACAATGTCGCACAAGGCGCACTGGATGGGATGTTTTGGAAGGTGAGGAGGGGTGGAAGTTGTCAATGCTACCCTATCCTTCGGTGCCCCCCTGTGAGATTTGCTATTGTTACCGGACATGGTTGTAACAGGAGGAGGTGTTGGGTGAGGAGACTGAGGTGTTGGAGCAGTGGAAGAGGTCATGGGTATGGGTTGAACCGGAGTCAAAGCAAGATACAGCTTGGGTTGACCAGGTAGGGTAGGGGCAGGGGGGCTTAGATACTAGACGGGTATACCCAAGGTCAAGTTGGGTAGGGAGAGGGTAGCCAAGATAGGGACAGAGGAAGCTCCAAGAGGGGGAGCGAGGAAAGGAATCTGACCAGTAGGAAAATGGCTAGGAGGGACATGGCCGAGGGGATTAAAATCGGGCGGAATCATTCTAGTAGGGAGGGGAGATTCTGAAGGAAAAAGACTGGCTAGCGGGGGTGAAGGGCTAGGAGCCGGAGGAGTTAGGGAAAGTTGAGGTTGCTGACTAGCCAAAGTGGGCTGTGTAAGGTTAGCCCAAGATGATTGCATCATGCAAACGCTTGCCAGGCTGGGGTCAGAGAGGGTAGGTGAGTCAAGAAAGGTGCCGAGCAAGGATGAGTCTTTAAAGAGGTCAGGAAAGACACTGGGCCAAGACGTAGTGGCGGTGGAAATAGAGGGCTCAGGGGAAATCTGAGATTTGGGGGTACGATACGATAACTGGTCGATGGTGACGATTTTTCCGTTATGAGGGAAGAACATCTTGCGATAAACTGCGGAAGGGACGATAGACATGGCATAGGTGTAACTACGTCCCAAGAGGAGGTTGTAGTCGAGAGGGGCGTTGATCACTTCAATGTCGACACACACAGTTTTTCCTGCAAGAGTAATAGGACAGTGGTGGAAGAGGTCGACGGGCTGGGAAGCATGGCCATCCCACGCACGAAGGGTGATTGTGGAAGGGGCCAATGCAGGAGATCCGAGTTGTTGCCAAACCGAAACAGACATGACACAGGTAGATGCCCCCTCATCAATGACGCATCGAGAAATAGTGGCATTGTGGATTTGGACCGAGATTTGGAAAGCAACAGATGCAGGAAGAGGGGGATGGTCAAGTTGACGGGGATCGAAAACAATTAACTGGTCAGCGGTAGGGTCGACAGCATCCAGGGCAATCTGATCAAAGGCAACATTTCGGCGTAATGGGCCCTTAGGGATTTGGGTATGAATCTTGGCGTTGGGTGGAGGAATTGGCAAGGGACCATTGGGCGTCGATAGAGGCTTAGTAGGGCCCGAGGATGGGACCACGGGGGAAGAAGGAATGGGGGACTGAGTTTGAAGGGAAGGATTGGCGGTGAGAGATGGGTCTGAGGCCATCATGAGGATCTGGTAATCAGAGGAACCAGAAGGAGAAGGTTGAGTGGGTTCCGGGCCATGAGGTGACTGGGTGGCCACGAGTCCTTGTTGAGGGAAAAGATCGGGAAACATAGTGGGTTGAGAAGTAGCCGTATGGGAAGGGATAGAAGGAGAGGAGTGTTGTCCCTGCACAGTGGCCTGAGACTCCCACATGTGCCACATTTGTGGTAACCGAGGACAATCGTGGGTGTAATGACCGTAAACACCGCAGCATGAACAGGGCTTATTGGTGCGAAGTGGCCTATCTTGGTTGGGCTAAGGGCTCTGAGGTTGGTCAGCAGTGTTAGAATCAAGGCGGGAAGGATTGGGTCGACGATTACCAGAAGCAGAGGGAGTGACTTTTCGCTTTCGTTGCGAAGGAAGAGGAGGAGTTGTACCTAGCTGTGCAAATACGTGCCCTAGAGGGGGAACTAAGTGTGGCTGTGGGGGTGGAGGAGGCAAGGGAGCGAGAGGTCCAAATGTTGGGGGAGATGGGACACCAGGCTGTGGATAGGGGTAAGGGTGAGAATGGGTAACATTGAGGTAAGCAGGAAAGTGGGTAAAAGGGGGAGGCATGCCAAATCCTGGATATAGGTTACCGGGGGGGGGGGGGGGGGGAAGGGCTGGAGGTGCTGGCCCCGCCGGGAGGAAAACCATAGGGCGTAAGAGGTCGAGCAGAGGTATGAGACATGGTTCCGAGGATACCATCGGCAGAGTGAGAGGTCCCGGAGGCATTAGTGCCCCCGGGCTTGGGGAGATCAGGAAGGACAGTATAAACATAACCAGACTGGGCATAGATAAGGTCATATTTTAAAGCGATTTGAAGGGCGGCTTCTTCGGTTTGGGGGAAATGGGAGGCAACATCTTTGCCAATGGGAGGTAAGAGAGAGTGAAGGAACCAATCCATGTAAACTCGATCTTTAAAGGGGGGAGCACGGCATAAGCTTCGTCGTCTTCGCCACTCCTGGACATGAGTGGAGAGACGTGTTGAAGAGGATTGCTGAAAGGAGGTCAATAGTTCAGTGCCAGTGTCGTATTGGAGAGGGAGCTGGAAATAAGACAAAAAGGCTTGGGAAATGGTTGCAAAAGTGGTATGGGAAGAGGTGGCTTGATCAACATACCATTTGGATGCTTCGCCGGTAAGGGTGCGTTGGAATAGACGAAGACGAATGGAGTCATCGGTGATGGAATTAGAGGAGCACCACATGTGGAAAGATCGGATATGATTGGAAGGATCTTCACTAGCAAGGCCTTTGAACTTGGGAATGTCGGAGGGGAGCTTGGTTGGCATAGCAGGCCAACTGACATCGTGGCGGATAGGATCATTGATAAGCCGATTGAAGTCGGGGAGACTGAGGCTGGCCATATACGGAAGTAATGGGGCAGTCGAGGTAGGTCCCGTAGTGGTTCCACTGGAAGTGGACCCAACAGTAGAACTGGGGTTAGGGCTAGGTCCAGAGCTAGACATGGTGGAGGTAAAGGGGGGAGAACCAGAAGGACGGGGAGAACCTGAACAATCAGAGGAAGAGTCAGAGTGCGAACTTGGGGGAGGACTTACTCGATGACGACGGGAAGGAGGAAGTCGACCAACTGGAAACTGAGGGGGAAGGCCAAGAAGTCACCGGGAGAAACGCCTTGGAGGCGCAATGAGGACAGGAAGAAGAAAGACCGACAAGGGCAGCAAGGTGCAAAATCAAGATGCGACAAGGGTAAGGAGGTGCAGTGTCGATTAATTTTAGAGTCTTTGCTAGGCGGTGTTAACCAAGATCTTCTTCACTTAGGGTCAGTGTGTGGCGTGCGTTAATTTTAATTGATTAAACCCATACGTTTTGAGAGTAAAATAAAAAGTGTGTTGCGTAATGGAAAAGAAATCTGCAGTAAATAAGACTGAAAGAACAGGAAATTAGCAACTAAAAAGGCAGCAATCGAACCCAAGAAGGTGGGTCTCTCAAAACTAGTCTAGAAGGGGTAGAGCACGCTAACAAGAGACTAATAGATCGAAGGTCCGGAGGGACTGAGATCTAATGGAGAAATCTGCTGGAAAGTGGTCCAGAAAGCAGCAAAGAGGCAGGGGCAAGGTTGCTGCTAGAAAATAGGAGATCAACTTAAAAAGAGGGGGTCAAAGGGGTGACCCTAGAGATGAAACCTAACCAAAGAGAAAGGTAGTGTATAGAAAGGGAAGAAAAGCTGACCTGTGAGGATCTGAACATGAGGTATCAGATCTGAAATAAGGCTGAAACTTCTGGAAATTCAGACGTCTGAAAACAGCAACAAACTCTCCCACAAAAAGTGGAGGGAAATGAAGCCCTAAGGGGCAAGAGTCCCACTTAGGTGAGTGAAATAGATCAGCAACAGGTCTGAACGGGTGGAGACAGAGGCTGGAAAACCCTGACAGAAGCTTCAGTGAAACCCAGAAAAAGCGCTGGAAGATTGCAGAAAAAATTGCAGGTCGCAGGTTTGGGCCTGTTCTCAGGCCAGGTCGCAAATTTAGAGCAGAAAAGTACGACCTCAAGGCCAGGTCGCACTTTTTGGGCTGATAAGTGCGACCTGCAGATCTGAGCCTGGCGGCGACAGATTTCAGAAAATTTTGTCGTCTCAGCAGCGGCTGATGTCGGTCACCTGCGCAAAAAGGCTAGAAACACACGGAAGTTAGAAATTTGAATGTTTGAGGGTTTTTTAGAGGGGAAAATTAGCATAAAAATGGAAAAAATAGGAAAAATAACAAGTGGAAGAGAAACCCTAGGGTTTGAAACAGCTAGATATGCAGGAAGATAGAAAACGATAGTGGTCACAAAAGAAAACCCGTGTGGAGTCGCCAATTGTTAGTATGATTCTTTCGTCGTAAAAGATCACTTTAGCTATGCATATCAAGTAGCCCTAACATCAAGTATGGCTGCAAAATATCTTTAATTTTGATGCATAAAATTAGATCTAAGCATAAAAGACATTAAGCAGATAAAATATAAAATGGCTCCATGCATCCAATGAACAAGACAAGAACAATGTATAAAAAGAATCTTATATTATATTAAAGAATGGGGCACCTGAGAGGAAAACAAGAAAGGTGTTTTCCAATTCTCCTCAGTGGGATGGGTTCTTAGAAGTCCTCAGTGTTTCAGATCTAAAATTCCTCTCTTTGGTTAATGTGGAAAACCCTAACAAACATGGAACTCAATGGGAGTTCAAAATGCAAACAAATGAAATTGGTGACCAAGAGTAGATCTAGTGTGATCTAATGCAATGGAGGTGACTAATGAATGGGGAAAACCCTCCTATTTATAACAAAATATTGGGGTGTTCTAGAACTCGGTGCATGAATAAAATATTATTAATAAAATTCTAGAATCACCCTTTAGGAATATTTTATTATATTTGTTAGAGGGAAAAGGGATTTTGACTTGGGTCAATTCCTTTATTTATAAATAAAAATAAAATAAATGATTTATTTATTATTTTAAGGGAGATGAGGGGAATATAATTAAATAAATAATGGTTTATTTAATTATTTATATGTGATTTAGTCAAATTTAACTAAGAATATTATTAAATAATGATTTAAATAACTTATTCTTAGGAAATAATTAAATAAATAATTATTTATTTAATTGATTACCTTGTTTTGGGTTAAATATGACCAAGAAACGTAAACAAATGTGGTGAAAGCAATTTTACTTGGGGTAAAATTGGTCTTACATGGTGTACTTAGGTTCATGTAACGATAATGGGTTAGATGACCAAAAAGTGGTGTAACAAAGTTGGTTCACCTCTCTTTGATATGTGCCCCATATGCATCCTACCCATGGAGTTTCAGACTCATGGGAAGTACCTCTCATCTTGGCCAATGAGGTGGGAAATGTGGATAGAGACCGATAATAAGACCGATGGACGCATCAGAAATTGTTGTATTCTCTATGTCTAGGATGACACGTGTCCAACCACTTGATCTGGGATCATGTCTAGTGAGGTTTCAAACATCCAACTAACTTTAGGTCAGTTAAACTAACTTCGGGTTAGTATATGACTCTTTTGAGTCCAAGTGAGTTTTTGGACCTCCAACTGACCTTGGGTTAGTTAAACTAACTTCAGGTTAGTATGAGACTCCTTTGAGTCCTGTAGAGGTTTCAGACCTCTGAGCTGACTTCGGGTCAGCCAGGAGTGATGTCTTTGTGACTCACCATTTGAAATAAAGAAGCCAACAAAGCAAGTTACGGCAGGATGATGTAGAATGTTTGGATGAAACTAGTGGATGGAGTTCTCCCTAGTTGTGAGGGAGTGTTAATTTTTTGCAACTAGGTCCAAACTCCATGCTGTACTATTGAGATGATGATGCCAATATTTTTTATTGGATTCCTCTTTCGGCAAGGTGCAAGGTTGATCTAAACATCATCTTGATCGGATGAGAAGAACATTTATTTTGAATTTATTCCACTTATATGCAAGGTCGACCATAATTTTAATGTAGGCTTGAGAGCCCAATAGGTGTGTCACACACCCTCACAGATGGATATAAATTGGAGAGACTTGGAGGTCATTTCATCATAACTCATCAAACACTTCTCTCTTATGTTTGATTGGTTCGATCACTTTTGGCGGCACTTTCTTCTCACATGTGTGGAGCAGCAACTAAGGATGTTTGGTGTAGATCTTTCTAGGGCTTCAGCGTAGGTTTGAACAGGGTTGAATTTGATCAACGCTTGGTCCTTTGACCTCCAAACTTCACCAAAAGTATGATTTCTAAAGGCCGCATTAATTGGAAAAGATATCAAGGTTGAATGTTGATCCGGATTTATGCAGGAACGCAACAGAATAAGCATATAAACATAAATACAGAGATGCAGCGGAAATAACACTTCATTTCATTAATATCAAAGAACTGAAATTTGCTTACAGACAGAATGGAAATAAAACTAGCTAGGGCGCTGGTAGCTATCTCTGAGAAGAGATGTGGCGGCTACAGGCCTCTGAACTAAGTTACAATGAGGCTCGAGGGCCTATTTATTATTTAGAAACAATGGGAAATCCTAAACAGCCAAAACCCTAACCCTAGGAGATGAAGCGCCAAAACTATGGGCCCCGTTTGGGTAAATTGGTGTTTCAACTTCCCAGGGGCGTAACCTTGGCATACGATCTCCGTTTGACGCGTACCATACCTCGTTAGAAAGATCTATCCGAGGACTACAAATTTGGAACAAGCAACATTGGTCCATGGACCCATGTTGCTCTCTGTTTTCCCAAAAAACGTCGTTTAGGGCCTCAAAACGGCTCCGGAAGTTTAGGACCCGAAAAACTGCTAAAAATAGTAAACTGTGCCGAAACTGAAAAACTGAAATAGACAATGGTGGAGCCCCAAGTGGAATAGGCGGGTGACCACCAATATCCACCTGGATCATTCCTCCCCCCTTAGGAAGCAATGGTCCTCATTGCGTTAAGTTCCTCCATGAGATGAGGAAATTTCTGCTGAACTTGGTCCCCGGTGAACCACTTTCCTTGGTGCAGGAGTTGGCCAGCTTTGACAACCCGATACAGTTGGATCTGCTGTTGACGAGTGTTCTTGATTTGCATGTCCATGATACAATCTGTGGTGGCCCGTTCCATGCAGTCTGGGTTTAACTCTGTTGGTGTGAGTTGTTCTGCAATGTCCGAGGTGTCCAGTAGAGGTGGAAAGTAAGGACGAAGGCGATCCACATTGAAGACCGGGTGCAGACCAAGGAATGGTGGAATACTAAGCTCGAAGGCATTGTTACCTACAGCCTTGGTGATGGTGTACGGCCCGTATCGGAGCGGGCGAAGCTTGCGGTGAGGTCCAGTGAGGCGCTCCTTCCGCAAATGTAGCCATACTTTGTCGCCCACCTGGAAGTGGTGTGGCACCCGGTGTTGATCATGGCGCTGCTTGTACTTCGCATTGGCTCTGTCCAATATATCATGAACCCGTTGGCGGATGTGTTGAATGCGCTCGATGAAGCTACTTGCTTTGTCAACTTCAGACTGGACGTGCGCTGAATCGGCCTGAGCAGCTGCAAATGGCATGGCTACGTCAATGGGACATAGTGGCTGGAATCCCAAGCCCACCTGAAAGGGGCTATGGCCAATTGAACTGTGGAGAGCCCGGTTATAACTATGTTGTACATAAGGGAGGCTCTCATCCCATGTGCGTGGATGATTTGAATTGTACATGCGCAGAATGTGTACAATCATTCTGTTGACGACCTCTGTCTGGCCATCTGTTTGGGGATGGAAAGCTGTGGACTTGGTGAGCTTTGTGTCCAACATTGACCAGAGGCTGGACCAAAATGTGCTGAGGAACCTACTATCTCGATCTGATATGATAGACTGTGGGATCCCAAAGTACACCCACACTCGTTCAAAGAAGAGTTTAGCAGTGGCTTCTGCTGTGATATTCTTCTTACAGGCCGCCATGATGGCCATCTTCGAGAATCTGTCAACGACCACGAAAACACAGTCATTTCCATTCTTAGTAGAAGGCAGGCCCGACATGTAATCCATGGAGATGAATTCCCACGGTCGACTAGGGGTAGGTAGTGGAGTATATAGGCCTTGCTTCTTGATGGTCGGTTTGGCAATGGCACAAGCAGTGCAGGATCTGATGTGCTTCTCGACATCCTTTCGAAGGTTCGGCCAATAAAAATACTTCTGTAGTATTGCTACTGTTTTCTCGACCCCGAAATGCCCAGCGACTCGACTGTAGTGTGCTTCCCATATCATCTTGGCACGCTCGCTTGAAGGAACACAAAGGTGTCCCAGGTGATATAAAAGTGCATCTTGGAGGTGAAAATTTGGAACTTGTGTGCCCCCCAAGAGTGCCTTGTAAGTGTGGCCGAATTCTGGGTCACTCTCATAGAGAAGCGGCCAATCAGAAGTCTCGTGCCCACAAGAGTTGAGCACGGTGGTGAGCGCCACGATCGGCGGTCGGCTGAGGCAGTCTGCAACATTATTGGTGCTACCCTTCTTGTACTTGATGTTCAAATGAAACTGTTGCAGATATGTGGACCACTTCTGATGGCGATCATTCTGCAACTTCCCTTGTGTCTGTATGAACTGCAAGGGCCTGTGGTCTGTGTGGATGATTTTTTCCTTCCCCAGAATGTAATGCTTCCATTTTCGACAAGCTTGCACAATGGAGTACATTTCTTTGTCATATGTGGGGTACTTGCGAACTGTGTCAGACAATGTCTCACTGTGAAATGCCACTGGATGTCCCTGTTGAGTAAGAACTGCCCCAATAGCATAGTCAGAGGCATCTGTCTCGATCTCAAATGGCTGTTGCAAGTCCGGTAAAGTGAGCACTGGGGCAGAACAGAGGCGGTTTTTCAGTTCTGTGAACGCCTTCTGTTGAGGTTCCGACCAAAATT
>JAXQQM020059125.1:0-41436 GCA_034641835.2 Pinus albicaulis
TATGGGGAAAGTTTATAGCTGAAAACCCCGCAGCTATTGTGTATATTATAATGGAGAAATCATGTAACAAACTCATTACAATACTCCTCAAAAGTACTCAGTACTTTCTCATAAAGTTACACACAATCTAGCTCAGTTTTGAACAGGTTACTGGTTCAAAACTCACCACTAATTGCCTTGCCTCTATTGCGCAATCCAGGCCTGTCTATATAGAGATCCAAGGTTCGAATCTCCTTGGCTTGACAGCGCAATCATCATGGGAAATTCCTCCAAGTGTGGTGCAAATCTCATGCACAACTGATGTCGCCACCGATAGCTAACTCCACCCTTTCATCTACCTCTTTCACTGGTCTCCACTGAACTGTCCATGCACTGTAGTGAACTGATGTGTTCTTGAGTTGAATAATGAGTTACTAATTAATGAATTAAATAATATTTAATTCACTCCACTCATTACTAGTTGATTAGCTAGTTAAACTAATTTCAACTAGTTCAACTAAGTTAAACCGAACACAACTCCACCAACTGTCTCATCAACTCCACCAAACTTCTGCCACTGAAGTCCTAACTGAAGTCAACCATGCATGAGCTCACCAAACCCCTAGGAATAGCGTAATTCATCTGTCAGATGCATGAGCCACTTCTGTAGCTCGAACTGAAGTGCTCCAAGAGAGTAAACTGAAGTTTAGAGTCCAAATATTATTAAGGGTAAATAATATTTGACTTCCCTATTTTTTAGGATAGGCAGTCTAAAAATAGACTTCGACCTATAGGTCCAAAAATAGAGGTCCATCTATTTTTACCAACATGACCAATACTCCAAGAATAACATACTGCAACCCCTGGACCATGCTCCATATGTCTAAAAATAGACATAGTCTAAAAATAGACTTTGCGCCAGAATTTGCCTGCCGGCCCACTTAGTGAAGGCGACTTCATTTCACTAAGCTCCATCATCTTGCTACATTTTCAACACTCCCTCTCAGCAAGATATGGATTATCTGCAACCCCTATCTTGCCTCTGTGGAATTCAAACTTGCTCCTGGTGAGCGCCTTCGTCAGGATGTCGGCATCCTGATCCTCCGTGGGAACATATGAAAGCATCATGATTCTCCGCTGAACACAATCTCTAATATGATGGTACCTGATGTCGATGTGTTTGGACCTATCATGAAATACCGGATTAGCCGAGAGCTTGATGCAGCTCTGGTTATCACAGTAGATCACTGTAGGCTCCAAATGCAACCCGAACAATCCAACGAGGATCTTCCTCATCCAAATAGCCTCGCATGCAGCCAAGCTAGCCGCCATGTACTCGGCCTCTGCTGAACTGAGTGCCACGGATCTCTGCTTCCTGCTGTACCAGGAAACTGCTGTCGACCCAACGCTGAAAACTCCTCCAGATGTGCTCTTCCGGTCCGTTGGGCTCCCTGCCCAATCTGCATCAGTGAAGCCAGAAAGCTTCGCTCCATCCTCCTGTCTGTACCATAGACCATATCCCGATGTGCCTCTGATATAGCGCAATACATGCTTGCCCTCCTTCCAAAAGAGCTTGGTAGGCTTAACCATAGCTTGCGAAAGCTGGTTAACTGCATAGCATATATCGGGTCGTGTATTGACCAGATACATAAGCGACCCCACCAACTGTCGATAGACAGTGGCATCCACTACCTCCGCTGAAGTAGCATCCTCCTTCCTCCAACCACCAGAAAGAGGAGTGTCAACAGGCTTGCAGTCTTGCATGTTGAACCTCTCCAGAATCTCCCGAGCATACTTGCCCTGAGAAACAAACAGTCCTCCGCTGCGCTGCCAAATCTCCAATCCCAGGAAATAATGAAGGATGCCCAAGTCCTTCATCTCAAACTCTCGTGCAAGATCCTCCTTGCATGAAAGTATCAATTGCTCATCGCTAGTCAAAATCAGATCATCTACATACAGTACGATGATCAACAGCTTCCCCTCCACCACAATCTGGTACAGGTTTGGATCCGCCTCACTCTTGGAGAATCCAAGCTCGGTGAAGTAGCTGTCTATCCGAGTGTACCAAGCACGGGGTGCTTGCTTCAGCCCGTACAGTGCTCTCTTGAGTCGGCACACATGCGACTCACTGCTGAAGATCTCAAAACCTTCAGGCTGCTCTATGTACACCTCCTCCTCAATAAATCCATTGAGGAACGCAGTCTTCACATCCATCTGATGAATGTGCCTCCCCATCTGTGCTGAGAGAGCAAGGATCGTCCGTATGGAAGAGTACCTTGCGACAGGTGCAAAGGTCTCCTCATAATCGATCCCCTCGATCTGTGAGAAGCCACGGGCGACAAATCTCGCCTTGTACTTCTCCACACTCCCGTCAGCCGCCTGCTTCACTTTGTAGATCCATTGCGAACCCACCACTGATTTCCCCACCGGTCTCGGGACAATCTCCCATGCACTGTTCCTGAAGATCGAATCATATTCTTCGATCATGGCATCAACCCATGTGGGTTCCTCCACAACTTCCTCAAAAGAGGATGGCTCCGTCACAACACATTGACTCACAAGAGCCATGTATGCAGTGTACCGATCCGGTGACTGCCTCTGTCTGCGTTGTGCTGTAGGTGGTCCTACAACCTTCTCTGCATCCCGAGCCAGTCGCTCAGCTTCTGTAGTGCGCATGCGCCCTCTGATGGTTGGCACTGCCTGGGTGGTTTCTTCCACCTCTTGAACCTCCTCTTGTGGCTGATCCACATCCGGAAGCTCCTCCTTAGGAACTAACAGCTCCTCATCTGCATGCAAGTGTAGCTCCCTCTCAAGCGAACACTGCATGGCTTTCTCCTCCCGAAATTTTATATCCCGTCGCACAACAGTCTTGCGACTGTCTGACAAATACACCCGATAGTTGTGAGGTGTATCAGTGTACCCCACAAATATTCCAACCTCAGCAGTTGGATCCAGCTTCCTTCTCGCATCCTTCGTCACATGCATGTGGACAGGAGAACCAAAAATCCGCAAATGGGAAATATCAGGCCTCTTGCCAGAATAAGCCTCCTCCGGTGTACTCATGCCAAGAACCTTGTGAGGACAACGGTTCTGCACATACACTGCTGTATTGCATGCCTCAGCCCACAAGTGAAGGGGTAGGCCCTGATCATGCAAAATCGCCCGTGCAGCACCCACGATCGTTCTGTTCTTCCGCTCAGCCACCCCGTTCTGCTGTGGGTTATGGGGTGCGATGAGCTCTCTCCGAATCCCTTCTGCGTTGCATAACTCCTTGAATTCAGCCGAGATGAATTCACCACCGTTATCACTCCTTAGAGCAATCACCTTCTTCCCCGACTCCTTCTCGACCAGTGCTTTAAACTCACAGAACTTCGCGAATGTATCGCTCTTCTTCTGCATGAAGAAGATCCAGCACTTTCAAGAGAAATCATCAACAAATATCACATAATACTTGTGCTTTGATGTCGAAGCAACTGAGAAAGGACCACACACGTCCGTGTGAACTCTCTCAAGGATCGTCGTGGCGCGACTATCCTTCTCGTGAAAGGTGGCTTTCACATACTTCCCTAAAGTACACCCCTTGCACTGATCTGACTGCGCAAGAGTGCCCTTAGGAAGCCCAATATAAATCTGCTGCAGAATCTTCAAAGCTCCATGGTGAAGGTGGCCCAATCTCCTGTGCCACAGTTCGCCCTCATCATCCCGGCTCACCACTTCTCCCGCTTTGCATACCATAGCTGCGCAGTCATCTACCTGCAACTGATAAAGGTTCTTAGTTCGAACCCCTATCCTCCGGGTCTCTCCAATAGTCTTACTGCGCAAGAAGGCTTTTCCTTCGCCGAAGACCACATCATACCCCTTATCCTCCAACATTGCCACAGAAATCAGGTTCTTCTTCAATCCAGGTACATGCATGACATCCTTCAAGACAAAGGGTTTACTAGACTCCCTCTGAAAGGATATGGTACCGATACCAGTCGCACTGTATCTACCATCATCGCCCATCTCGATGTGCACACCCAAATCCTTGTCCTCCAGATCTAAGAACAACTCCCGATCTCCCGTCATATGAAATGACGCACTGCTGTCCAAGAACCATACCGATCCCATCACACTTGAAACCAAGCATGCGATCAGTGAAAAGTCAAGCTCGAACTGTGAAGCCAAAGCTTCTCCATCTGCAGATCTTCCCGCTTGCTTGTTCTTCTTCTTCTTTGGACAATTGGTAGCATAATGTCTGTGATCATGGCAGTGAAAACACTTCACTTTCGCCATATCCTGCTTCTTTCCCTTTGCACCGGAATGAGAAGTTTTCTTACCCTTCCCCTTCTTTGCTTTGGCAACCAAAGCGCAATTTTCTTCATCAGCTCCCTTTGATGAAGATCCATCTCGAGCAGTCCTCCTTATCTCCTCCTGCATGAGATCCGCCCAAAGGCGCTCCCATCCTGGCAGCTTCTCCCGACCATTGACACTATCTTGATATGAGTGCCAAGCCTTCAGAAGACCAAGGAGAGCCAGGTCGACCATGTCCTCTTCATCGACAATCACCCCCACACTTCCCAGTTCATCTCTGCACTGAGTGAACTTCGTGAGGTATTTGGCGATACTGTCGCCTTTCTCCATCTTGATGTTCCTGAGCTTATCTTTGAGCGCCAGCTTCCTTTGGTCACTCTTACTATGGAATAGATCCGTCAAAGCTTTCCACATTAAATATGGAGTAGCCTTTCCATGCAGGCTGGATACAATATGATCCTTGACGCCCTCCAACAGGATCCTTCGACACTTTGCCATCTTCTTTTGCCATGCTTCGACTTCAGCAGGATCAGTGGGCTTTTGGACATTCGTATCTACGAACTCCTTCAGACCATTATCTTCTAATACTGCCTCCATGCGATCCTTCCATGCAACATAATTCGAACTGCCTTCAAGAGCATATTCGAGTCACAAACCGTTGAAAGACATTTTCAACACCGGCACCAAGAAAACAAAACTGCTGCAAAATTCGAATTCCACCTCAAAGCTCAACCACTCTAGATCTGTGAGAAAAAAATATTTCTAGCACAGAGATTGACTGCAAGGGGCGTTTACTGGATATATCACCTTTCAAAGAAAGGATGGATCCAGAGGCTACCTGGCCCGCATGCAGACTCTGTCTACCGAAATAAGTTTGTAATCACTGTGATGATCAATCTCTGCTTCAATAGCTCCGATACCATGTAGAAATTTGCTGAATAATAAATAATTATCCACCGAGACTATCCTGATCACATACAATTCGAATTTATATGCAACACATAATCTCTTCCACTCAGATCAACTCAGATCATCACACATGCGGAAATAAAATCAAGCGATAACACATCAAATCATTATACACATTAACACAGTATGTATGGGGAAAGATTATAGCTGAAAACCCCGCAGCTATTGTGTATATTATAATGGAGAAATCATGTAACAAACTCAGTACAATACTCCTCACAAGTACTCAGCACTTTCTCATAAAGTTACACACAATCTAGCTCAATTTTGAACAGGTTACTAGTTCAAAACTCACCGCCAATTGCCTTGCCTCTATTGCGCAATCCAGGCTTGTTTATATAGAGATCCAAGGTTCGAATCTCCTTGGCTTGACTGTGCAATTTTCATGGACAAATCCTCCAAGTGTGGTGCAAAACTCATGCACAAATGATGTCGCCACTGATAGCTAACTCCACCCTTTCATCTACCTCTTTCATTGGTCTCCACTGAACTGATCATGCACTGTAGTGAACTGATGTGTTCTTGAGTTGAATAATGAGTTACTAATTAATGAATTAAATAATATTTAATTCACTCCACTCATAACTACTTGATTAGCTAGTTAAACTAATCTCAACTAGTTCAACTAAAATAAACAGAACACAACTCCACTATCTGTCTCATTAACTCCTCCAAACTTCTACCACTGAAGTCCAACTGAAGTCAACCATGCATGATGCCATCAAACCCTTGGGAACCACGTGATTCCTCTGTCAGATGCATGAGCCACTTCTGTAGCTCGAACTGAAGTGCTCCAAGAGAGTAAACTACTGTTTATAGTCCAAATATTATTAAGGGTAAATAATATTTGACTTCCCTATTTTTAGGAGAGGCAGTCTAAAAATAGACTTCGACCTCTTCGACCTATAGGTCACAAAAATAGAGTCCCATATATTTTTACCAACATGAACAATGCTCCAAGAATCTCATACTGGAATCCCCGGACCATGCTCCATATGTCTAAAAATAGACATAGTCTAAAAATAGATTTTGCGCCAGAATTTGCCTGCGGGCCCACTTAGTGAAGGCGACTTCATTTCACTAAGCTCCATCATCTTGCTGCATTTTCAACACACAAGTCGACGAGTAAATGGTCAGACGAGTCTTATACGAGTACGAGTCGTGCAACACTGGTAAATGGTATTACATTACCACCTGAGGACGCGTGTCATTTAGTTTGTGGCTTCGCGTTTTTTTTTGAGCGATTTTGCTTACTGCTTTTGAATAACGCGATACAGTCGGTTTCCAAAACTCTGGTTTTGTCGTTCAACCCTCCGTTGACTCCTGGTTCCGCACAATTGTTCATTAACTCGCAGCTCCATCTCCTTACGGTCTCGCCTCGCTCTTCTGCGCTACCACCATATGACCCCGACTCAAGGTTCTGTCTTTTTATATTTTAACCTTTGTTTTATCAGTGTTTCAACGTTTTATTATAAAAAAAATTTGTTGCGCTCTCGGCGCTTCCACAAGTTAACCCACACTGTTCTATCAAAATTTACAATGTGCATTCAAGGTTCAAATCTGGGATTCTATGAAACCCTCACTCTGTCTGTATATGGAAGTTGCCACAAGATGAGGCATAACAGGTGGTGGAACTATGTAAGGTGTTAATAGCCTTTCAACTTCGTGTTGTGGCCCTGAATACTCCCCTAAAACAGCTTGTGCTTCTTCCTCTGACAAATATATGGTCCAATTCTTTCTCGGTGAGCTCTTCTCTGCTGGAAGTTCTTTCAAATCTATAATGAAGTCACGATACACATAAACACCCTCTGGATCTTTGGACAACCCTTAATGTCAGCATTTCAATCTGATTTGCCCGTATCACCTTAAGGAAGTCCTCCAAGTGCATTTTTGGCAATGTCTCCAATCTACTGTTGAAACCACCCATCTCCGATGTATGGAACTTGAATGCCTCTTCCGGAACATACAGTTCACCTTTGTATTGTCTTAGAAGATCCTTGAGGTAAACAGCATTAGATGGAATCTCATTATCAATGTCTCCACTGGATGCTCCATGCTATTTCTCTTCGATATCCTTTGACAGTAATTTGCTGGTAAACTCACTAAATCCATTCCTGATTCGCTCCTGGAATTGAATATTAATTGGGACTAATTTGCTGGCAAATTCGCTAAATTCATTCTTGATTTAGTATTGTGGCCTTAATATAATGTTGATATCGATTATACCAATCGACCCTTCCTCGATTTCTACTCAGAAAAATGATTCAAATTGTTTCGTTACATCACACCCAAACAGTCCTCAAAGTCGATCTCACTTCGCTGGTTATGCACAATAGAGTTTATAACCAAACCCCTCTTCTAAGTACTGTGTATGGGACAGCATTATACAAACCCCAAATTCATAAACTCAGAAAAATACAAGGATACACAGAGTATACTTAAACCTGGATCAATTCACATATGCAATTAAGCCATCAATGCACAGATAGTTGCATATCACATCTCTTTCACATAGAATACTATCCATATAATATTGAAACCAATAATTTTGTTTCATCTGCTTCCTAGGCTGCCTCTTTTCCTTTTCTAATGCTTTCTCTGCTGCCTCTCTGCTACCTCTCTGCCTGTCTTCTCCTTTATGCTACTTTTATGCTTTCTTACTGCTGCCTCCCTGCTACTTTGCTTTTCTCTTTTCCTTGTTGTTGTTTCAGGTGCTCCTCCTTTGCCATCTCCTTTTCCATCAATGACAACATTTCCAATAGTCTCCCCCTTTGGCATTGACGGCAACATATCCTCTGCTCCTTGTTTTTCTTGCTCTTCCTCCCCCTTTGACATCAATGGCAAAGGGTTGCAGATCTCCCAGTGTGGATTCTATCTTTGCATTTCCTCTCTCTGATTTGTATTTAGGTCCTTCTTCTTTTGACTTTATACCTTGCTGCTCCAGACTAGTGTACACGAGTTGTTGAGAGAACACTTTTGAGGATTATTTAACTTGAAAAAAAAACACTGTAAGTTGATACAATCCCAAAGCACAGTCTCCTTTCACTAGTATAAATTTGAAAGTGAAGATAATGACACTTCATAGAACATATTCTACCATCCTTATCTAATCAGAGATGCATGATTGGATCAAAACTAAAATACTGAGAATGCTTCAAATATACTTCAGTCTCTAGAATGATCTTCATCAGAAATCTATATCTGTTGAGGAAGATTGTAGATGGAATAAGTCTTCTTCTATAATGCACATCTGCAGTACAACACCTGTTCAATTATGATGATGATGCCAATATATCTTTTATAGTTGTGGTTCACCTTTCCTTCCTGTTGGTGATGATATGAGCTAGGATGATGATAATGATATTGCCCTTAATAGCTAAAGGTCCTTGTTACAGATGTGATTAATGAGTCAAGCCAGAGTTTACAACTTATTGTGAGATTAGATGATATCTTTCAATCTAAGAGACCAAATAACTTTACTTCTTGCACAATGTACATTCAAAACAAACCCTTGAGGCTAGATACACTCAGTGTATTGGTCAGTCTTATCAACCATGCAATTTCCTTTATGACATAAGGAGGTGTGTATGTCAATGATCACTCTTTCTTTAAAGGTGAATTACCAGCAAATCCTTTATGTTGAAGTAGGATTTAGATGAACTAATAAAGGACTTTTGAGCTTCAAATGGTTTTATATACTTTAACTATTCTATCATAGTGATCTTCAGCAAAACATTTTCAAGTTTTTTGATTGAAATCTCAGCAAACAGACTTCACACATTTTTATGTCTGTTATTAAGGAAGAGGCCTTGAAGATATATATGTACTGACTTCAAGAAGGCATGCAATTATATATAGAAAAATATATTGCTTCAATGCTCAAAATACTACTTCAAGTGTAAACAAGATAATGATCTTTTAGCACTGCTACTGACCTTTTCATGCTGAATGTAGATAACGCTGGGAATACTACCTTGATGTAATTTTTCCATAATCCTTTGATCCTGAGGACCTGTACCATATTTCTGCTCCACTGATAACACCTGGTATTCTATTGATAGGCATGCTGCTTGTACCTAAATGCCAATTGATACTACTTTGATAAACCATGCAGATATTTCACTTTAGTTTGCACATTAACCCATAATTAAGACATCCTTCATGAATTCTACTATTGAGCTTTCCACTGTTCACACCAACAGTCATCAATATCCTGAATTTGATCTTGGCATCATTAACAATTTTCTTATTCTGTCATTCTGTTCAAAGAAATGTCACTGCATTTTCCTTTCTAAGACTGCTCTAGAATCATTGCTGCTTTAAAGATAAATTCAAAAGTTCTAATATAAAGATCTTTGGGAAGGCAACTTCAATTTCTTTTCTATGAATCTTCATGGGCTGATTACTCAAAGATTTATTACTCACTTAACTACATTCCTCCAAGGGGGCTTTTCATTAATGAAAGATGTAATGAAATAATGAAAGGCATTTTTCTTACTCGTCCTTCTTAATGTGATTAATTGTTAATTTTAGCAGTATGATGCACAATGTGATCATCACTTAATGTGCTGATGTATTCTTAGCTTTCATGTTCATGGCTGAAGTTCTCTCTAATACCATGGTTGCTTGTTTCCTTCTCTTCTTCCATCACTTTTTCAGCTATTGAATGCTTCAGATCATCTTCTTCCTCAATAGTTCTCTGTTAGAGGGATTTTAATTTCCCTTCCTGATCTTAGAGATGTTCTCATTCCAAGGAGCTCTTCTTAGACTACTTTCATGGGGATTGTTTATGGGATGCTCTCCCCCTGGGATGTTGCTTCATATCTATCACTGGATGGATTTTTCTTTGCTTCCTAGAGCAGCTCCCCTTGAGACTATGATATATTCATTATGTTATAGAGGTAACAGGCTCCCCCTTTCTCTTTTCCTTCCATACTTTATTGGGGTTCTTCATAATGTCTGCACTTCTTTTTTATTCATAGTTTTGATTGATTTGTTTTGATTCCATCATCTGTCTGGAGTTTTTTAATGTATATGGCAGTTTACAGTTCTTTGCTTTGTGACCAAGTTTGAGGCATACATAACATCTTATTTTACCAAGGTACATTTGAGCTAAAGTATAATATTTTGTTCCCCTTTTTTAACATAATTTACATTCAAAATATTTATGTCCAAATTCATTACATGCATAATAGTAGCCATGGAAATGATTTGTGTACCTGGTGAAAGATTGTCTTTTCCAGTTGCTTGCTTGAGGGGTTCTTCTCATTTGCTGCATCCTTTGCTGGTTGAACTGGATTTGCTTTCTCTTACAATATGTTATAGTATGTCCAGGTTTGTGGCAAGAAAAACAAGTGATACTTCCCATAGGAGGAAAGAACCTTCTTTGACATCTTCCAAATTTATTCAATTCATCCTTAGGAGCATATGAGCCTTTAGCAGCTAATTGTTTCATCTTCTCATTCTCTGTTCTTTCATGTTGCTGCTTGTTTCTGTTTGTTTCTTTACAACTCATATTCTTGCTGGCTTCTTCTTCTGTAGGAATCTTCTGAGCTGCTTCATTATCCTTTACACCTTTTACAAAGATTATATTCTTGTTATCTTCTACTTTGGACTTACTTGTTTCTCCTTCATAGCCTATCCCAGTCTTTATGAGAGGAGACCTTTGAGCATTTAGAATTTGGTCCAATTGTCCAGAGCTTTTCATTTGAGGAGTATTCATTAATAATTCTCTTTGGGATTTTTCTAACTTCTTCCTTAGGCTCACTACTTCTTCTTCCAATCTCTCGCATTCTAGACTTTTCTCTCTCATTTTTTGTAGCAGAGTGTCTTCTACTTTATTTGCTTCTTCAATTTGTGTCTTCAGGCCAACAATTTCTTTCTTATCTTCATATTCTGTCTCATCACATATTTGCACCAATGTCTTCATGTCTTTATTTTCATTCTTCAATATTTGTATTTCATTCAAGGCTGTGTCAAGTTTGGCTTTTTCCTCAGCTATAATTTCTTCATGGTTCTTACTTCCATTCACACTAGCAGGTACCTCATTTGATTGAACATTTTCCTATTGACATGAATTTTTCTTCTTCTTAATTCTCTTCTCCTTCTTGACAATGCAGTCCTTAGTGTATACTCCATGCATGAAATGCAATCTATCCCAGATTTCTTTTGCATAGGTTAAATCCATTATTAACTCAAGATCCTTTTTATGAAGACTGTTGTATATCACACATTTTGCCTTGGAATTCCTGTGTTGTTCTTGCACCGAGGGAGAGTCTATGCAGAAACCATCATGTACAAGTTTCCATACCTCAGGTTCATAAGCCATTAAATCTGTTTTAACCTTATCTCTCCATTCAGGAAAGTTTGTTGTACTTAACATAGGTACATTTTGATAGTCCATGAATCAACCAGATATCCTTCAAGCTATTAGGCTTACTCCAAAGGAACTAACTCTGACACCAATTGTTGAACCCTTAGTTAAACTAAGAGGGGGGGTTGAATCAGTTTAACACATTCATGGACTTTTAAAAATTTTCCATTAAAACTTATTTACACCTTCATTTCATGTTCAACTTAATATGTGAGTAATCTTAGAATGTGAGCAGCAAGTATTAAGATAATGTAACAACAGACTTAATATGAGAGCATCAAGTATTAAGCAGATTAGATAAACCATATCAACACATGAAAATCATGCATAGAGACACCAGATGTTAGTGGAAACCCTTTTCTGGCCTTTGGCTTTGCTGGTTTTGTCTTTTCTGCTACTATTAAGTAATTGTTCTGCATACCTCTGTTTACTACAACTCTGTGCACCTCCGCATGTACACCTGTCAAACCCACATTTTCATTCCTGTGCATATTCACCTGTTCACTGCAATTCTGAATTTTCTGTATATATAACTTCTTTTCTAAGTTTAGTCCCAAATAAATCTCAAAGTCTTGTGCAAATTAAAATGTCTCTCCATTCATTTTCCCTATGCTAGCAATTAAATCAATGTATGCGGAGGCTTTTCTTTTCACATCTGATGGTTATCAAAACCACATTCCCAAGATTTCAAATCTGAGTCAATTTAACTCACATTCTGGCAAATATAAAACTATGCGGAAGCTTTCTACAAGTAAAGGTTATAGAACCATATATATCGGGACCCACATATTCCAAAGTCTTCACCCTTAATTTATTTCAAAATGAGATGAACCTTTTTAATAGGCTTACCACAAACCCTTTGATTTAATTACCTCTCGGCATTGTATTCATTTCTCAATACACCACCATATCCTTTGTAAGAAAATAAACATAAATCACGTCCGTTGCTACATTTCAATCATACCATTCATATATAAAATATATCACCATCCCCAAATCAATTGTTATGAAACAAGTAAGCTTTGGACTTTATTAAGACCCCGAAAAATATTAAAGTTTAAATGGGTCCCACAGCAATCATATTTTCATTGGTTGACATCGTTAAACCCAAAGTAATTATATAATCCGATGCACATAGATTTCTAGCCCACAACATATGTAGCTTACCATGTGTTCACATCTTCATTACTTGCCAACTCCATCCAACACCGTGATATATCTGGCCCACAGTTTAACAATTCGTATTGGACAATATTCATATGCACTCGTCAAAATAACATATATATATATATCCCATAATCCAATAGTTATAGCGCATTCATAGACCAACTCGCAATTATTCATCTTCGACCTTGGCTTAAAACTAACATATGTAATGTTGACCTACAGCAATTCCCAATGTATATAAACGCCCTTGGGCCCACATCTTACCTTTTCACTAACCTCATGAGAGTTCAAAGCAATATGCGGACTTTATCAAACCCCATATATTATATGCTCAAAGCTTACCTTTCGCGCCTGACTATATGGTGCCTCCGCACACAACCTCATTCATATGTAAGGTTTGGCTTTATCCTAAACATTATATGTATATACCACAACATACATTATGCCGCCAATCCAATTGTTAAGAAATATTTAATATTCCAAGACCCGCTTTACAAAATGTGAATCAAACATATTGAACCATACACCTTAATATTTATTCGGCGTGCATTTCACTCAACATTAGAACTTAATTGGAATATCAGTTCAGGCCAAAATATACACGGTTTACCTTTGCATATCCTTTGAACTGGAATCACATGACGTGTGGGCCCCTCCACGTATTCAACAACTTAGCCATCCAATGGTTGCAGTCTTGTCGTGCCTTCGCTGACATATGCAACGATAATCGCGCGATCAAGTCATGCGCCCTTTACCATTCCTCATCCATCGTTAACACCCCCGCAACTCGTAATGCGATTTCCCTTGGATCTCCTCCGATCCAGATCGAACGACTATGATCAATATCACTTTTTTTCAACGTCTATACATTAACTCCCAAATAAAATGCAATGAAAGTGGTTTTCCATCACCACTTTTTGCCACGTGTCAGACAGAAACTTATATCACATTATTTTTCACAAATATACTAACCACTTTTAAAAAATGTGAGACCGCTGGTTTTGATTTTCCAAACCGCTGTTACTGTTCACCCTTTTCATGGTTCCGCCTACCCGTCGATTCAAGGTTTCGTTCCAATTCCTTTGTATCACTTCTGCACCTTATTGTAATGAGATGTCGCCCTCGTTATTGTTATTCTTTCACAACTGCATTTTCGCTCCAGTTCCTTTACTGGAGGTTGCTTTCAATTCCAACAGAGTTCTCCACCCATTCACTTTCGCTCAATACCAAATGCCGCGATATTGCCTGCGTTCTATAACATGAGAGATCAAAACATATTCGACTTCAATCAAATCCTCCATACTAGATTAACACGCAGGTAACTTATGGATAGAGGCCATGCGTGCGGATGCCTTCAATTTTGTATACAATACTACAGCCCCTCTATTGTTCGGACCTACAAAAATCGATTGATTCAATCGATCTCCATCGACCAAGGAAATGGATCAATGCTGGGCCTTTCCTTTTCAGAACTTTAACAGAGTATCTCCCTATGGCATCCCTTGGGATTTCTACCCCGAAAAATGATTCAAATTGTTTCGTTAGAGCACCCCCAAACAGTCCTCAACCTCGATCTTATTTTGCTGGTTATGCACAACAGAGTTTATAACTAAACCCCTCTTCTAAGTACTGTGTATGTGACAGAATTATACAAACCCCAAATTCACAAACTCAGAAAAATACAAGGATACACAGAGTATATTTTAACCTGGATCAATTCACATATGCAATTAAGTCATCAATGCACCGATAGTTGCATATCGTAGCTCTTTCACATAGAATACTATCCATATAATACTGAAACCAATCCTTTTGTTTCATCTGCTTCCTAGGTTGCCTCTTTTCCTTGTATGATGCTTTCTCTGCTGCCTCTCTGCTACCTCTCTACCTGTCTTCTCCTTTATGCTCCTTTTATGCTTTCTTACTGCTGCCTTCCTGCTACTTTTCTTTTCTCTTTGCCTTGTTGCTGTTTCAGGTGCTCCTCCTTTGCCATCTCCTTTTCCATCAATGACAACATTTCCAACACGAAGGAAATCAAGTGTAAGACCCAGGTAATCATGTCATGACCTTCCACCTGTGGTGCTCATTGAAGAATATCATTGACGACAGTATTTGATTAAGACTATTTCAACGCACTCTGACAAAAGTGGTTGCGAAATGGTACGTGGAGCAACCCTGTGCATCACATGAAACCTTTTTTTCCCTCGCCACCACGTTCCTAACATATTTTCAATTACCCATTCACCATGATTCTGGAATGGAATTACTGACACATTTCAGACGAACCCCCATCGTCCATATCTCGGACCATCTCCACGAATGGAGGCGGTGTCGTAGTTTATGTAAAGGAAAGCTCGATGACAGGGTCCTTTTAGATTTTTTCATGAAAACTCTCATGGCAGATATTTCAAAGGATGTGGTTCAATAAGGGCCCACATCCAAAGAGGATGCCATCAGCAAATCCCAGCAGCTTGAGTTTATTTATACGCAATCAGGATACATTTACAACATCCTACCTAACACCCCACGCTTGAAAACTTATCAAGAATTTCCAACCACGTCGAACTCTGCAGACAGACTAATTGGGTAATTGACCCAAGGTTACCTATGCAGTAGCAGTCAAAACCCCGGTTACACATACAGTTCTACCCAAAATGTACCTCAACCCAGTTTTCAAATTCATCATATGACTCAGCAAAATTTGAGCAATAGGGTGCCAGAGTATCACCAGGAGGACCTTATCCTCCAGCTCTGGGGACCCAATAAGAAAAAAGAAACACTGATGGAAGAGCTCTACTCCAACAGCCAGGTGTAAACCAGGGACCACATTATGCTCAGTCCCAAACACAAGACACACCTATGCAGACCAATGCACATGTGAACTTTGTGTAGCCATCCCAAAACCAACCTCACCAATATAACTAGGAGAACTACCCTTCTAACGTGGCGAAGAAAATAGCAAGAAAAAGGCCAAAAGGGAACCTTGTACAAGGGGGAAACAACTAGCAATGCCCTCCGCGATCCCAGGCTAGAGGCAACTCCAACCAAAATCAAAGCCAGGAGCCAAGCAATGCCCAATGGTAGAGAAAAAGGCCACCTCTCCAAACAAACCATTCTTGTTCGATATGTGGTGAGTACAGCCATTATACTCACCATTGTACCGATCTCCCTGAGCTGAAGAAGCTATAGAGTAACCGAGGATAAGGAGGATATTCCCAACAACCAGCTATGATGCAAGAACCTTTCCCCCATCAAGGGACGGTAAGAACTCAACAACAAAATACAGACGACTCCGAGAAAAGTAGCCATGAAATCTACATGACTGTCGAAGAGATGTTTTTCCAAACACGGAATTGTAATTATGACACTGCACCAGACACCAATACGTCAGGGGCAAGTACCAGTGCACCAACTGCACCTTTGACCATTTCAAAGATTCCTATCCAACCATTTACAAAAATGGTGAAGGGACCCAATAGGCAAGCAAGAAAATACTCCAAAGCGGCCCATAATTATAGTATCATGGACAATTTAGGACAATCTCCCACTTCTATGTCAGCTTTGAAGGTATTGCAGTCATGCCCAAAAAAACAGAAAGCCCTACTTTCCGCGTTAGGCGCTATCAACCCCGCCGATACACGCCTAATGGCTTTTAACTTAGACAAAGCCACCCCCAGGCTTCCTTCCATGGTTGCCTTCCAGATACTAGTGTCAGTCCATTATATCAAAATTCACTGATGTGTCATAGACGAGGGTGCATCCATGTGCATCATGTCAAAAAATGTTTGGCAGAAGTTAGGATCTCCCGAACTAAAACCCTCAGTCATCACGCTTAAAGCATACGACGGTCGTCCATCAACCCCCGTCGGTTTCTACCAAAACATATGTTGCACTGAAAATTGTCATCTTGAAATTCCGCTATCTGTATGAGCTCATCATCACTCATACTTCCTCCATTGCAAGTCTAACACATCAGTTCCTCATGTCAAGCCTTAAAAATAAGAGAAACGTTCTCAAAAATCTCTTTAACTCTAGTATCACACTTTCTCTTTGTCTTGCCTATAGTCCTACACCTAAATTTCATGATTCTTGCGTAGCTAAATGCACTTTCTTTGTGTTAAGGGTGTGGACCCCTGTAAAATATTAAAAAGGTGCAAGTAAGCTCAAAAAGCTCACTTTCAGTAAATTCTAGAAGCCTCTGAAAGGAATATTGCAGTGGCAGAACCACTCTTTTGAGGTTCATGTATCCCTTGCCTTAAGGAGCTAACCCCTTGATGTGAGGAGCGTGTCCCTTTGAAGGAGGATTCTATCCCGTCATAGTTGGAACTGAAACCTCCTCTTTTGCACTATAAAAAGAGGCATTGGGTAGCCTCAAGGGGAGTGGAAGCTTTATAATTATTTGAGGTCAAGTGTTGTTGGGATTCAAAGTCATTAAACTAAGATTTTGTGAGGAGAGATCACATACCTCTATCTGTCTCGGTTGGAAGAGTGCAAGGCTTGTTAGAGTAGAGAAGATTCATGCTTCGGACCCCAGGAAGACCTGTTCAACATCAAGGCTAAGGTTGTAAGGTTTTCTTTATTCAAAGCTATTAATTAACTGTTTATTTCATGGATTCCTTGATCACCATGATAGGCATGATTTATAATATTGACTATATAGGTGCTATTTAATGTTTGCTTGTTAGTGACTGCAAGTCTATAAAGATAACTCCTTCTAGTGACCGAAGGACAACTACTTCGAACAAGCATTGGATCTACAGTAAGACCTTAACACCTTTATAGTATTATTTGTAAATCGCATATGTCTAGATAAAGATGGATTTATTTGGCTGTTTGTTCCTAGATTACCTTTTGGTACTAGGGAGATCGATCTTTTCCACAAGATTGATTTATCCGTTCAACAAATTGGCGACTCAACTGGGGAAGGATTCTTGTTTTTTGGTTTTCCTTTATTTTGACTTGAGAAAATTATTTTCCTGGTTTTGGATTGATGGATACTTGCCTGGCTAGCTTAAGTTTAATTTGTTTTGAAAAGTTTTGAAGTCTTTTGTGTTTTTCTTGAACTTTTATGGGGACCGCACTTTGTTTTCTTACACAGTGCGAGCAGTTTCACACTTTCCTTTAGTAACTAGTGCAGGACTGCACCTGTTAATTCTGGGGCCTACGGACCTTGTTAAAATTTTTAAAAAACTTCAGATTTCTTCTTCCAGTTTATCTTTAATTTGATTTAGGATATCTAGTATCTGCCCAGATCTGTATTTTTCCTGTCAAAAGCCTCTTGTGAGTGAGTTCCAACAGTATTTGTGTTTTGGATCATTTTCTAGAAGTTTTGTATACTTGGATTGGTTTTCACTTGGTCTTTGTAGTGACTCAAAGATTGGAAGTTTGAAATACCTTAGATCACACTAGTCTTTTTGTCTTCTTGATGAGTCTGACTTGGTTGTGAAATCCATCCTTTCATGAGAAATAGATTTAGTTGTCTCTTTGCAAATCCTTGATCAAACTTTGTTATAAGTTATGAATTTCATTTTTACAAAGGGAAACATATCTAGATGTTTTTTGATTTGTTTGTTATTATGGACAAATAAATCCTTAGTTTACTGAACAACTAAGTAAAACATTCTAAAAAAAAAATTAAATATTTTATTCAATTATATTTTCAAAGTTTGTAGATCTCAAAATTAGTTTTTTGTAGTTTTGAGTGCTTTTTAGAACTTGTAGATCTCTTTTGAAGGAAAGTTGTTTTTTGTAGTTTCGAGTCTTGAAAGTGAAAGGGATTTATTGTGAGCATTGATTATTTTTCTCGTTTTGATTTTTTATTGAAAAGACAAAATGATTTTCTTCCATTTATTCTTCATGTTCAAAGAAAGAATTGTCTCTTAAAAGAATTGCATTCTCGAACTCTTTCTTTAGCTAGAATTTCATTGAAAGAAAAACGAATTGATTATCATTTTAGGTGCATTTTTTTAGTGTGTTTGGAAGTTGAGTCTTTACACCATCAAAGTTTCATTTCCATACCTATTGACTTAAAGAACAGCCCATAAAAATAACGCTTAATTAAAATTGAAGTAGTAATCTTTTTTATTTCTAGGGCTCTTATCACCAATATAGCTTAGGCTAGTATCTTGGAGTAGGGAGTAATTAACTCTCCAAGATAGTAAAAACAAACAAGTAGATAAATATTGCGATAGGAAATAAATCCAATTGTAATTTATACAATCTGGGAAGCTTCTCTTAAAGGAGTTAATCACGAGATCATGTCCGAACCTTTGAGACAATCAATTTTGTTTCATTGGGAAATATAGAAGATCTGTGCGCATTACAAATGGTAAACCTCAGATTAACCATTGTCTAGGAGCCTGGGGTCACTTGTCGGTAAACCTCGGATTGACCATGTTGAGGAGCCTTCAAGGGGATTGAGCTTTGTTACTCTGCCCTTGCACGTGGAATCGAATCGTAAACTGTTCCCCCAGTTGTATTTGTTATTGTTGGTAACCTTAGTGTCCATAAGCTTAAGATTATTTCCTAAGGTGATGGTGAAGGAAAGATCTCACTGTACCTAGAGAAGACGTCGACTAGACTCACTTGGACTCTCTGGGGGGTTCTCTTCACTCAAGATGGTTTTTTGAAGAAACTTGTGCCAGTCTGTTTCATTAAGCAGGTTTTCGGGGTAACTGTTCCAACCGCCGTTTCTGTATTAAACTTCTACTAAGTTGGATTTCATCACCAACTAGTGTTTTTAGTATGGGAAGTTACTATTTGTGTGTGGTTTGAACTCTTAGATATTTTAGGCGTGTGATTCAGCTGTTTGTTTCTTTAGAGACTTTAGGTGTTTTTATTGAAATTTTCTTTGTTTGCGTGTGATTGATTAATATTTAATCGTGGCAGAATTACCGAGACAATCTTGGAGACTTCAGGGGAAGCCCCCTGAGTATACACCAAGTCAGCTTGAAGGGCTGCGTGCTCTAGTATCATCTAGTAGCAATAGAATTAGATCAACAGAAGTCAGAATTTCATCTATAGTTGTTCATCTTGATCATCAAATACCCACGACAGAACATATTGAAGAACCGATTTCAGTTTCTGAAGTTACTGGTAGTATTTCTCCTTCCAGTGAACTAGCTGAAGAACCTGAAATTTCCGAGCCTAACACTAAACCTTCTGTTTTGGAAACATCCTCAGGATTTATTACTCCAACTTCTAGCGATCCTGGTTCACCTAGGGTAAGAAATATTATTACTTAAGATCTTCCATCTGGCCTCATTTCCATTGAAGAACTTGCTAGTCCAGACGAAGAGGTATCTCTTCCCAAATCCCCTCAGTCTTTGAATCTTAGGGAGCGTGAATCCATTTTCTACAGCCCTATTAGGAGCGACGCTTGGTATCTATCTTTGACAATTTTTTTAGAAAACCCAGGTCTTGCTTTTTCTCCACCTCGAATTCCATTTCAGCCTACGCCTAGAGGTTACTATCCTTCATCTATCATGGCAGGAGAGTCATCTATGTTTTCCCAAACACCGGAAGCATTTTTACACGGTGGTCTTTCTGTTCCTTCGGGGTATCAGGTTCTCTCTGGTACTTTTTCAGGAGCAGCTCCTCGACCGATTGAACAAGTATTATCATCTGGTCTTAATGGAATTAAAACTGAAACATCGAACGCAGAGCAAATATTTATGATGTCTGGTAATATTCCAAATCCTCAACCTCAGGGTGGTCAGTTACCACCTGGGGGGCAACCTCAAGGCAGTCAGTTACCACTTGCGGGTCAACCTCAAGGCAATAAATTACCGCCTGGGGGGAAATTTCAAGGTAACTTTTTCCTAGGACAAACTGTAGGACAATATTATTTTGGAGAAAAACCTCAAGGATAGTACATACCTCAAGGTTATCAACCTTCAGGACAGTACATACCCCAAGGTCAACCCCAGACTCAGTATATTTCTCAAGGTCCTTATCAACCCCAGATTTAGTACGCGCCTCAAGGTTATCAACCTCAAGGTCAATACCCAACTCAAGGTTTTCAACTTCCTTCTGGTCAATCATTTTCTACAAGGAGTTGGAAATTTACCACTTAATTATCAACCCTACGTTCAACTAGGCTATGGTCCTTCATATGTACAACCTTCTATGGGACAATACCCCGGAATGAACATGGTGTGGGATCCGTCCCAAATTCAACAGACTATGCAACCTAATGTGCAGTTATCTACTCATCCTTGACAACCTTTGGTTTCTGGTCCAACCCAGCAACCTCTCCAGCCTACTGTTCAAATCCATGCACCTGGTTCTGTTCAGCAGTCTGGGCCTAGTACACCTCAGACTCCGCCTCAAACTGCTGCAACTACTGCAACATCTGTTCAACCTATAACACCTGTTTCTAGAGTATCTGTAGCTCCAGTTTCTTCTATAGTTCAGACTTCGTTCCAGATACCTACAGGACAAGTTGGTACAAGTATGATTGTCACAAGTCAACCACAATTCACATATCAATCGTACGAGGGACAATATCAATTCGGTCCCATTTCACAAAACCCAGTTTATCAGTATCAATCGTACCCCGGCTATACTTATCAACAGCCTCAACAACCATAGTTCGGTCCGGTTAATCTTGGTTTCCCGAGGGGTTATACCATTCCTAATGCAAATCTGATTCCCAGTTATCCTGGGTATCCTCCTCCCGGAACTGCTCTTGTTACTCAAGGTTTTCGCGACCCTAACTGTCCGTTACCATTTATTGCAACTTTGGATTTACCTGATTTGTCACGCCTTACGAATGATCCGATTTTCTATCATCCGTATTGGCTGCCAATGCCGCATAAGTTGCCGAGTGATATACCGAAATTTGAGGGTAAGTCAGGAGAGGATCCGTCGAATCACGTTATGACTTATCACCTCTAGTGTGCGTCTAATTTGATAATTGATGATTCAATTTGCTTACGTCTTTTTCAACGAACTCTTATTGGTCTTGCCGCAAAATGGTACATTGAGTTACCACAAGGCTCTTTTAATAATTTCAGTCAGTTAGAAACTTCTTTCTTAACTCATTTTCAGTTGCCTGTCAGATACAACAATGGCACAGAACTATTGACTTCGCTAAAACAATCCACGTTCACATATATTTCTGATCATATTCACGAATGGTGACGTAGAAGGTGTTTAGTGAAAGTTTTCATTCCGGATCAAATTTTGGCGGAATGGTTTGTTAAATCATTATTACCCAAAATCATTAAAGATGTAGCTAAGGCAGGAGTTGTTACTGAGGAGAAAGTCATTGCTCAAGCTCAGTACCTTGACCTCGTTTATATGCAGTCAGGTACTTTACATGAAAAAATCCCCGATATTCCAAAACAAGGTCAAATAACTGCAGCTCCTTCAGGGTCTCATGGCGTTGATGGTATGATTGGTTCAGTTAATACTAAAAGCAAGAAGAAATCTTCAAAGAATTCTTCTCCTATAATAACTTTACCTGATTCCCCAAAAGGAGAGTCTTCCGCTGAAATTTCTGCCGACATTCATGTCGTAGAGATATCTACGTCCAAATCTAAATCTGGCGGTAAAAAGAAGTGGAAGAATAAAAAAAAATATAATTCAAAAGATAAAACAGATAAAACTGAATCTAATGATGAAAAACGCAAGCCTCGCTATCCTTGTTTCATTTGCGACGAGGTTCATTTTACTAAAGAATGCCCACATCGAGCAGAGGTTTCGAAATTCGTTAAAGGTTCTCAATAGCCTACTGTCTTGAAGGATCCTTTTCCCACTTAAGATAGTAAGATGATTGGTTCCACCTCGAATGCCTCAGAAGAACCTGTTATGATGATGTCTCATGTCAGGATTGCGACATGATCGCAAGATTATGGTAGTAAAAGTCTTGTTGGTGGTAAAGAAGCAGAATATTCTAATTCAAACACATCAACTACACCTCCTCCTGTTTATGATCCGCTATAGATCGAGAAACCAAATCCAAACTTAGTAATCAAACCACATGCTAAATGTGTACTTTTCAAATCAGCTTTCAATCCACATACGAGAGCTGCTCAGAATTACAACATTGTTAAGGACTTAGCTATTTCCCCTTCAGCAATGTCAGCTTTGGAAGTGCTGCAATCGTGCCCAGCATAGCGTAAATTACTTTTTTCTACCATAGGAGCTGTCGATATTCAGGATTTGAACCTAAAAATCTTCGATTTAGAGAATAGTACACCCCGCCTACCTCATCAAATGGCTTTCCAGATTCCAGTATTAGTAAAAAAAAAACCGGTCTTCCGAACTGTGATTGATGAAGGGGCTTCTACGTGTATTATGTGAATCCAGTGTTGGAAATCGCTTGGTTCTCCTACACATAATCAGTCTCCGACAATTCTAAAGGCTTTTGATGGCCGAGGGTTCCATCCTTTTGGCATTTTGCAGGATTTACCTATAGGGGTTGAAGGCAAAACCGTAAATCTAGATGTGGAAGTGGTTGATGCCCCTCTAGATTACAACCTTCTCCTGGGTCGTAGTTGGTATTATGCTATGACTTCTGTTGTTTCATCGGTCTTTCGGATTATCAAGTTTCCACATCAAGGAAATATCGTTACAATAGACCAGTTTACTTATTTCTCATCCGATCCAGCCTCTACAGAAACTATCCAACACGTCGATAAAACATTTATCCCTTACAAGGCTGTTGGGGTAGGTTTGATTAAAGATTCTGGTTTACTAGGAACTTTTTCCTTTCCTCCTCCTAACGTATCACCTCCTATTGCAAATATTCATATGATTTCATCGAATACTATTAATTTTGATGATCCTTGGATCGTACCTTCCGATTTCGAGTTGGATTCATTTGATGGCGCGATGCCTTTGAGTCTGTTTGAAATTGCATATCAGGCTGTATAGTTTCTTTCCGATCCTTCTTCAACTGAAACTGATCCAATGAATGTGATCCATGATGAATCACTTTCAATATCTAGCTCAGCCACAATGACATTTCCCGATCTTGTTCATACTGATGAGCAGATTCGTGAACTTTTGTCTGTTGACGATTTACCATGGGAAGATCTACATCATCGATCTTCGTTTTTACTTGAGCTGGATCATTTTGAAAATGATTTCTCTTCTATTTTTACTGCTGAATATGTCAAATAACCGCAGAATCCATTGCAAAATCCTGATTCTGAGTTAAATTTGGAAAATATCTCTCGAACGATTCCTATTGACATTTCAGTTAAGCCAGGAATAATTGAAAACATTCATATAGGTGCTTGCTGTACGGACGAAGAACTCCAATCTTATAAAGCCCTATTTCAAGAATTCCGTGACATGTTTTCCTGGTCATATGAAGATTTTCTAGGAATCGATCCGTTAATTGTTGTACATGAAATCAAGACTTACCCGTATGCCAAACCTGTCCGTCAACGTTTATGTCAGATACATCCGAGAAAAGCTGCTGCTATCAAAGCCGAAGTTGAGAAATTACTTCGTGCAGGTTTCATTTATCCAATTCCTTCAATCGATTGGGTATCGAATATTGTTCCTGTTAACAAAAAACAAGGAACGATAAGAGTATGTATCGACTATAGGGATATTAATTGAGCTTGTCCTAAAGACAATTATCCAACCCCCTATATCGATCAAATCATTGATGGTTGTGCTAGCAGTGAAATGTTCTCCTTTATGGATGGTTTTTCCGGTTACAATCAAATAAACATACTCCCTACTGATCAGCCAAAAACAACTTTCATTTGTCCATGGGGGACATTTTCTTAATGCAAACTACCTTTTGGATTGAAGAATGCTAGGGAAACTTTTCAAAGGGCTATGTATTACGCATTTCATGACATTAAGCACATTGTAGAGCCTTATCTCGATAATTTACCTGCTCATTCATCGCGTAGGGCCGACCATCTCACTCATTTACGAGGGATCTTTATGAGATGTAGGCATTATCGGATTCGGCTGAATCCTCACAAATGTGTTTTCTGTGTAGAATCGGGTCGCTTACTGGGATTTATTGTTTCGAAAGCAGGCATTCGCGTTGATTCGTCGAAGGTCGAAGCTATTGTCAATCTACCTCCTCCTTCGACTCTACGCCAAATCCAAAGTTTGCAGGGGAAAGCAAAATTTTTACATCGTTTCATTCCTAACTACGTTGAGTTAACAAAGGGTTTTACCAGGTTGTTAAAATAGAACGTTCCATTCTTTTGGGATGAGATCACTAATCAATCTTTTGATGCACTCAAACATGCGTTCACCCATGCACCATTACTGCATCCTCCCAATTACAACCAGGACTATTTTTTGTACCTCGCCGCCTCTCATTCCACCATTGGAATGGTTTTAGTTCAAGAAGATGAATTCAAAAATTAACATGTGATTTACTATCTTAGTCGAAATCTGCATCTGACTGAGATCAAATACATGCATGTGGAGAAATTGGCCTTGGAAGCTGTTCAAGCTATCCAAATATTTCGACACTACATATTATTACACAAAACCACAGTAATTTCTGACTGTAACCCTATGATGTACATCTTGACCAAACAATTGCTAGGGGGCAAGTATTCCAAATGGATAGTTATCCTGCAGGAATTTGACTTGGAATTTGAAAAATCCAAGGCAAAGAAATCTTTGGTTTTTGCAGAACTGATGTGTGATTTCCCGTCTACTGATACTGAAACTGTGGCAGAACAACCCATTGCAGACAAATCCTTGTTTCTTATAATTACTCTTGATCCTTGGTATGGGGATATTATTGTTTATCTCCAAACTCAATCTTTTCGGCCTGAAATCTCATGATCTCAGTAATGGAAAATACATTTTCAATCCCAACAATACAATATTATTGGTGATACACTCTATCGCCGTGGAGTGGATTCTGTTTTCCGACGCTGTCTTACTCATGAAGAAGCTGAGAAGGTTCTAAATGACTGCCATTCTGGAGCATGTGGCGGTCATATGTTTGGGTATGCCACAACCCAAAAGATATTGCGTGCTGGTTATTTCTGGCCGTCCTTATTCAAATATTGTATCTATGCAGTCCAAAAATGCCACAATTGTTAGGTCTTTGATCGTAAAATGCATGCACCACCTGCTCCTCTTCACCCTATAATTGCTGTCGGTCCTTTCGCAAAGTGGGGTATTGACGTTATTACATGTAACCCTCACTCAGCTGGGGAGCGTGAATATATTATCCTAGCGGTAGATTATTTTACTAAGTGGGCCAAGGCGATGCCTACATTTTTGGCAGACGGCAAGACTGCTGCAACTTTCGTTTTCAATCATATAATTGCTAGATTCGGTGTTCCCCAAGCCATAATTACGGATCATGGAAGTCATTTTCGAAATATCATGATGACTGAACTGACAGATCAACTTGGCCCGCGCCACGATAGTTCTACTCCATATTACCCGCAGGCTAATGGTCTGGTTGAAGCTATCAATAAAGTTTTAGTCACTATGATTAAATGAATCATTGGTATTCATAAGTCGAATTGGCATTCCATGTTTTTTTCAGCACTTTGGGCATATCGGACCTCAGTAAAAACATCAACTGGTTTCACTCCCTTTCAACTGGTTTACAGTTTGGACGCTGTGTTGCCTATTGAATGCGAAATTCCATCATTGAAATTAGCCATAGAATTACTCCCAGCTACGTCTGAAGAGAAGAAGAGTTTTTTGTACTTGGCTCAACTAGATGAGAATTGACGAAATGCTGCATTAGCAAACGAATCTCACGTCAAACGAATAAAGGCTCAGTACGATAGAAATGTTACACCTCGTAATTTTTCAGAAGGAGACCTAGTTTTAGTATACGATCAAGCCAACGATAAGCTAGGGGCTGGAAAATTTGTGCCTATGTGGCATGGTCTTTTCATTGTTAAGCAAAAGCTGGTAAAAGGGGCCTATGAGCTGATAGATTTCGACGGTGTCCCTTTAGATAAACCTAGAAATGGGATTTATCTGAAGAGATATTATGCTTAAACTTGGTGTGGAGATTTTTAATTAGATTAGATTCTTTACTGTTGATGTGTCTTAGATTAGAAAAGCGTGCCTAGTTTAGAGTGTGTTTTTATCACTATTCCTACTTATCTGAGTTTTACTCTTGATATTGCAGATGTCGACGTCTCTTCAAACCTACATTGGTTTTGATGATGGTGCTTGTCGTAGTACACAGAACATTTCTTCCGCAGCTTGGGTTATCTATTCACCCTCTGACGAGTTAGTATCCATGCATGGGGTAAGCCTCGGTCAAACAACGAATAACATTGTAGAGTATAGTGCAATGATTGAGTTATTATCTGAATCCATATCGTTTTGGATTCGGATTTTGATTGTTAGGTTGGATTCTGAACTTGTTGTATTACAGCTTAACAGGGTTTATGCCATTAGAAATCCAGTGTTATTACGGTTATTTTTGAGAGTTCGTCTCTTGGAACGTGAATTTTATTATATTGAATATCAACATATTCCAAAACATTTAAATACATTAGCAGATGCAGTTGCTTCTAGTATGATAAATAGACATTTGCAATAATCAAAACAGTAAATTAAACAACATTCAATAACATGTACACAGATAGCTGGTAATAATGATATATCATAGCATAGAAGTTTGTTTCAAAATATACATCGTCTTCGATCATAGGTTGAAAAACACCTTATGATCGGAAAAAATGATAATACAAAAGGTCAAAAATATGAGTCTACAAAACGATCATCCTATCCCTGATGATGATCACAGTAAGAGACCACTACCCGAGCCACCCTACACAGGAACCTCCTAAAATGTCCTGGGACACCAATCACATATCTCTGTAATCTGAGCGGAATATCATCTATGTTGGTCTCTGGAATGTCTAGAGTCAGATGCTCTAGGTGATGCTCCAAATCAGACAAGATCTCTGCTGATTGGCCCTTTGGGGCTGGTGCCGCGACAGCTAGATGCCTCCTCTCATAAGGTTGGAGATTGGAAGGTTGTCGTGGGCCCACATCTGCTTTTAAACTTTTGATTATTAGTTTTGGGATGATTAAAATACAAAAAAAATTAGAACTTAGAAATTGTTGAAAATGATTTTACCTGAATCATCCCACTATTCCCCTGCTGGGAGAGCCATCTCTCGGTCGCCGCAGAAATCTATCTCGGCATATGGAAAGTCCTCTATAACAAAAAGTTGGCATTCCAGCCAATGAAAATATGAAGAAGGAAATCGAACAACCTCGATGCCCTTAGCATGACGGGCCATCAAAGCAACCCAACGAACCATCCTAGGTTCTCGAGGTCGACCAACATCAACATGAATGTTCTGCGGAACTAACATGGGGATCCTCTCTAGAGCAAAGGTGACTACAATGGATGAATATTCAAAGTTGTTTAGCTTTCCATTCTTTTCTCTGATTAGTTGGCCTTTTACATTGGCGAACACAGCTTCGCACCAGTTGAAAATGGTGCCTCGAAAACAGTTTACAACAATGCGTATCTGGGAATCGGTAGTCACATGCAACACTGCGCTCCCACACAGTCTGGTGACAGTAAATGCAATAACTTTTAGCTCGGGACGGATGATAGTTTTTATGTCAATCCATTTGTTCCGGGGGTCTGCCCGATCATCACAGAACTCTAGTCGAAGACTAGCGACAAACTGGCCACTTGGCCTAGTCCTAAACAGAGAAATTTGTTTGCCCCTCTTGGACAAACCAGTTAAAAAATAGATATCCTCCAGCTCAATTTCAAGCCAGTGGCCGCCAATAACAAAACACTAGTCCTGTACATTCCATCTGTTCACCAGCCACGTCAGGAGGTCTACCTGTGCCCTCATGCCCTAAATGGCCTAGAATTTATACAAACCGCATGCTCTCAATGCCTGCATTGTAGGCAAATGATTCATTGTGGCGTCATCTACGTCTTCCTGCTTGCTTTCTCTCTAAACAAGCATCTTGAATGTCCTACAATGCATAAAAAGACATATTAGAACAATATTTTTTGAAAATTTTTGGGTGGAAATTGAGAAAAATGTGTTTGAAATTTCATTGCGCGGGGTTCGCACCCTATTTTCATACACAGTACGTAGGTATGCATGGGAACTATGGAACAGGTGCGGACCCAGGACCTTTTTCTATGTAGAAAAAAGTCGGGGTCCGCAGGGCCCACGTGTTGCACCTGCGGACCCCCGCGGGCGATTTTTTCAACCTATTTTTCCTTAAAAAATGAAATCTAAAGCCTAAAAACGAAATGTAAATGGATGAAATGCAAGATAAGGAGGTCGTGGATTACCTGGAGCTGACGGTTCTCGATTTCGCCGGACGGATTTTCCAGAATCTTCACAGGAACTTTTTTACCCAAAAGCTCTCACTTTTCACTTTGAACTCAAATGGTAAAAATGAAGTTAGAAAAGTCATTTTTATAAGTTTTTTCGAATAAATGAAATTTTAATTTGTTTATTTTTTACTTTAAAAAGGTTATTTTTGAAAACATTTTTATTTATCTTAAACAGGTATGTGTAATGTTTCGAGTTTTTGTGCAGAAAATTGGATTTTTCGGGAAAATTGATCGTTTTTCAACAAAGAGCATACTTTTATCACTTTTTCGGACTCTTTCAAAAATTTACGAAAAAGCGAAAACTTGGAGTCATCTTTTAAGCTCTTTTCAGACTCTCGAAAATATAAAAGATTGCCGAGCACTTGATTATTCGAACTCGTTAAAATAAAAGAATGATCATCCTTTCCGTATAAGTTTACTCCTTTTACGGACTGAAATGGACTATTTACGAAAAAGGTATACGTACACCTTATGAAAAAGACTAAATTTATGAAAAAGTACACCCATGGAGTCTTCTTAAGTTTTTTCTTCTGTCTCTCTAAAATTGAAAAAACACCGAGTTTCTCCTATACTGGACTCGTTAAAATTTAACAGTAAAGGACTTGTTCAATTTAAACAGGAACGAACCACTCCTTCTTAGGGTTCGAATCTTAAACTAAGTTGGACTCATCCGAAGGATGAGCTTATAAACAAGAAAATGTTATCCTCCTCAAGCTTGTCAAAAATAAATAGGTACTTGCCAGAAATGGTGGGGGAAAAGAGGGAAAAATGAACCTGTTTGTTGTATTTTGATTATTCGAAAAGCCATTAACCACTCTTGAACACGACACTTTTGTTCACTTGGGCTGGGAAATCCTTTGCCTACAGTTAATCAAACCATTTTGAAAGTCTTCAGCCGGTTTCTGGGTATTAGCTTTGGGTCAATTGTCACCAAACCATCTGCAGTGTCATTATGTGTTCAAGAGGACAGTTCAAACAAACCATTCATCTGCAAAATATCTGTCATCCATTTTGACCATACTTGAGTCAATCCTTGCCAATATATTTCTTCAAAACTTGATCTATGATTTCGTGTTGTGGGCCTTCCTACAACGGATCACCTCCTATCGACGACATCTCATTATCTAGGAAGTTGATCTAGAAATCATTAGTACCTTGAAATCTGCATACCTCAATGGTAGGTTTCTCGCCTTCGACAACAGGTTGCATCATTGACCTTCGATCGAATGATTCCGTGACATGTTCGACTTCAGCTCATTCATTCACATTTCATGGATTGTACTGAGTAATTTGAGGGCCATTGACATTACTGGTGGTTACTCTCACACTTGTTAACAGTCTACATCATTGACTGGTAATCAAGTGGTTTCTACCATGTTCGACTTCGACACATTTATTCACATGGATAGAGTCGTACTGGTTCGAAAAATAGAAATCAAGACCCTGGATCTAGTTTCTACCATCCAGGCTGCGAGGAATTTTTTTATTCATTTATACAGTGGAATATTAATAGACATATGGCTGCGTCGATACTGTGTCTACACATGTCTATACTGTTGATGTATTGAAAATCATTCCTGTATCAGAATAGTTTAAATCATTTTTCTAGTTAGTTTTGATCTGAGTATGGGAATGCCTACCTCAGCGATGATATATCTACATATATATATTTTGCATTGAATGTTTTTACAGGTTCCGACTGGGGTGTCCACAGGATGATCTTTGAAATGATAAAGTACTTCACTCTTCATATATGACAGACTTCAGCTTCATCTATTCTCGACTTTGCACTTTAGGGGGCAATCTGTTGCATTGAAAATTGTCATCTTGACATTCTGCTATCTGTATGAGCTCATTATCACTCATACTCCCTCCTTTGCAAGTCTAATACATCAGTTCCTCATGTCAAGCCTTAAAAATAAGAGAAAAGTTCTAAAAAATCTCTTTAACTCTGGTATCGCACTTTCTCTTTGTCTTGCCTGCGGTCCCGCACCTAATGTTCATGACTCCTGCGTACCTGAATGCACTTTCTCTGTGTTATGGGTGCAGACCCCTGTAAAAGATTAAAAAGGTGCAAGTAAACTAAAAAAGCTCACTTTCAGTAATTTCTAGAAGCCTCTGGAAAGAATCTTGTGGTGGAAAAACCGCTCTTTTGAGGTTCATGTATCCCTTACCTTAAGGAGCTAACCCCTTGATGTGAGGAGCTTATCCCTTTGAAGGAGGATTCTATCCCTTCATATTTGGAATTGAAACCTCCTCTTTTGCACTATAAAAAGAGGCATTGGGTAGCCTCAAGGGGGGTTCAAGCTTTAGAATTATTTGAGGTTAAGTGCTGTTGGGATTCAGACTCATTTAACTGAGATTTTGTGAGGAAAGATCACATACCCCTATCTGTCTCAGTTGGAAGAGTGCAAGGCTTGTTAGAGTAGAGGAGATTCCTGCTTCTGACCCCGGGAAGGCCTATTCAACATCAAGGCTAAGGTTGTAAGGTTTTCTTTATTCAAAGTTAATACAAATGAATTCATTTTTCTCAATAAGCTGTTAATTAACTGTTTATCTCATGGATTCCTTGATCACCATGATAGGCATGATTTGTAATATTTACTATACAGGTGCTATTTAATGTTTGCTTGTTTGTGACTGTAGGTCTTTAAAGATAACTCCTTCAAGTGACCGAGGGACAACTAGTTCGAACAAGCATTGGATCTATGGTAAGACCTTAACACCTTTATAGTATTATTTTGTAAATCGTATATGTTTAGAGAAATGTAGGTTTATTTGGATGTTTTTTGCTAGATTACCTTTTGGTACTAGGGAGATAAATCTTGTCCGCAAGATTGATTTATCCGATCAATAGGCATATGGGTGCATAACATAGAAAACAATAATGCAGAAGGTCACACATATAAGCTAAATTTTCAATGCACAAATAACATAGCTGAATATGAGGCACTCCTCCTAGGATTGCAATTACTAAAGAAATTAGGAGCCAAGAGGATAATTGTCCATTGAGATCCATAGTTGGTTATTAGGCAGATTAATGGAGAATACATAGCCAAGCATCCAAGACTGAAAGTATATAGAGATGATGCGATTTAACTCTTGAAAACATTCACAGAATATGAGCTGACCTTTGTCCCTAGAAACCAAAACATTCTTGCCAATGGTATAGCCTTTGCAGCCAGCACATGCCAAAAAACTTATCATAGAAAATAATACACAGTTCAAGTCAAATATAGACCAGCAATCCCCGATAACATAAAATACTGGCAAGTTTTTGAAGGAGATAAACAGATAGAGGATTTCCTGCAATCTAGAAATGAATTTGAAATGCCAAATTCAAAATCAGAGCATGAAGCAGACTACCCTACTGAGGAAAATTTTTACAAATAATAACCTCCTGATACTGCTGATATAAATCTGTTAGACAAAGAACACAAACAAAAAACAGAGTTGAGCACTAATTTGGAAAAGGAAGACTTTGAAGTGCTGCAGTCTAATAATGATAACTTACCAAAGGGACTGGTCCCTCTAGAAGAACTGTTTGACTTTAATGATGTGGCTAGGAAGCCAAAAATGGAACCCACTGAATCTGAAATAGAAGAGTGCAATATAGGCAGTGAACAAAAACCCAAAATGATAAAACTGTCCAAAACACTGCCAACTCATGTAAAACAAAAATATATTGAGCTTTTTAGAGCATTTACTGATGCTTTTGCTTGGAGTTATGAAGAGTTAAAGTCATATGATACAGAGATAATTCAGCATAAGATACCTCTCAAAGAAAACCATAAGCCCTTTAAACAGAAATTGCGCAGAATAAACCCTGTGCAATTAGCCTGGTTGAGAAAGAAATTAAGAAAATGTATGATGCTGGAATAATAGTCCCTCTGAGATACTCAAATCTTGTATTAGTGAGGAAGAAAACATGAGAAATTAGGCTATGCATAGACTTTAGAAATTTAAACAAAGCCTCCTTAAAGGACAACTACCCCTTACAAAAAATGGATCACATCTTACAAAGGGTAGTGGGTTCTAGAAGAATTTCTTTGCTATATGGCTTTTTAGGATACAACCAGGTGCTGGTACACCCATATGATCAATACAAGACAACTTTCACTACACCCTGAGGCACCTTCATGTATGTAAAAATTCCTTTTGGGTTAATGAATTCTGGTGCCACCTTCTAAAGAACCATGGACATTGCTTTCTTAGAAGAAATAGGTCACTTCAATGTGATATACCTTGATGACATCACAGTGTACTAAAAAATAGATGAAGAACACCTAGCTCACTTAACAAAAGTCTTTGAAAAATGTAGAAAGTATGGTTTATCTTTAAATCCCAAGAAAACCCTGTTTGGTCTCCAAGAAGGAAAACTTTTAGGCCATATTATATCTGAAAAAGGGATTAATATTGACCCAAAAAGGATTGAAGGAATACTTCAAATCAATCATCCTAGAAACATCAAAGAGCTCCAATATTTCATTGGAAAGATAAATTTCTTAAGAAGGTTCATACCAAACCTTTCAGAACTCCTAAGGAACATCACTAACATGCTGAAAAGAGAAATAGGAGTCAAATGGATCATAGAAGCAAAGCAATCCTTTGAAATTGTAAAACAAGCACTTACCCAAACACCAGTTCTAATTAGCCCGAATTTTACCAAAGATTTCTTCATCTTCTCCTTTGCATCAGAACATACAGTTGCTGCTGTCCTACTACAGAAAAACATAAAAGGACAAGAGCAGCCTATTGCATTTTTCAGGAAGGCATTGAGAGATGCACCTCTGAAATACAACAATACGGAAAACAGGCTTTTGCCTTGATCAAGGCATTGAAAGACTTCAAAGTTTACATTTTACACTCACACATTATTGCATTTGTGCCTAACTCATTTGTAAAAGACATATTAACACAAGATTTTGATGGCAAAAGAGGTAAGTGGATTGTTGTTATATTAGAATATGATTTAGAAATCAAGCCCACTAGGCTGATCAAAGGCAAGGACTGGATAAACTCATGGCTAAAACAAACTTTAAAGCACTGGACATGAATATGATTAATGCATTAGATGAACAGGAGGAGTTGACAATTCCACTTATTGAAGAAAAATTTCTGAATTCATATTGGTATGCTGATATTTTATATGTGCTTTTTAATCTTAATGTTCCTCCTGGTTTTTCCAAAATAAAGGCTAGATTTTTAAAGTTGAAGGATGTAAATTACTGCATTTTAGACAAAGCTTTATATTGGAAAAATGCTAGTGGTATATTGCTTAAATGTTTGTTTGAGAATGATGCAGATAAGATCAAGCATGAGTTTCATAAAGGAGAATGTGGAGGCCACCTCTATTGGAAAACCATTGTCAAAAAAATCCTTAGAGTTGGTTACTATTGGCCCACCCTCTTTTAAGACATTCATAAAATGGTAATTTCCTGCCATAAATGCCAAATCTTCGAAGGCAAGAGAAAACTGCTGCCATTACCTTTGCATCCTATCTCTGTTGAAGCTCCTTTCCAACAATGGGGCCTAGATTTTATTGGAGAAATCCATCATGCCTCCTCTGCCCAACATAAAAGGATCCTCATTGCAACTAACTACTTTACCAAATGGATAGAGGCCATCCCTTCTAGAACTGCCACAGACTTAGTTATCATCAAATTCCTTAAAAACCACATTTTTTCTAGATTTGGCTGTCCTAGAAAGATTATCACTGACAATGCTGCTACTTTTAGATCCAAGAAAATGGTGAAATTTTGCCACAAATATCAGATTACATTGGGGCATTCTACAACTTATTACCCTCAAGGTAATGGGTTGGCTGAATCCTCGAACAAAAGTCTAGTGAACATCATCAAAAAGTTGCTAGAAGAAAACAAGAAATCATGGCACATCAAACTAGTGCATGCACTATGGGCAGACAGATTAACAAATAAAAATCAATTGGAGTGTCTCCCTATCAGCTAGTATATGGAGCATATGCAATTTTTCCAACAAGTTTAGGAGTGCCAGTGATGAATCTCGTTCAAGAAGTACAGTCTGAAGAAAATGCTATGCAAAGAAGAATAAACCAGACTGTCCAGTTGCAGCAAACCAGAGAAGAAGTATATAACAAAACAAAAAAAGTGTAGGAAAATATCAAGAAGCTGCTTGATAAGAGGACCAAGGCAAATGATTTTAACATTAGTGAAAAAGTGCTAAATGGGTCTCAAGAAAAGAAGACAAGGGCAAGCATGGAAAATTTGAAAATATATGGAAAGACCCATACATCATCCATTTTGTAAGAGGTAACAATGCATTCTTCCTGCAAGAAATGGATGGAACATAATTATTTGGAGGTCCTGTCAATGGCAGGATTCTCAAGCATTATTTTTGTTAAAAAGTTCAGTTTTAAAGCTTTCTTCATTGTACATAACATTGCTTGAAGAAAAATTAGAAAAATGAAACACAAAAAAAAAGAAAAAAAAAAGAGGGCAGATAAAAGAAAAAGGTAAAGCCCCATACCAAAAAAAATATTTCTGAAAGTGTGCAAATCCAAATGCCACTACTTTGAAAAAGAAGTCCTATTCAATCATACAACCTAATCATGATTGAACAAGTTTTAAATTTCTGCTGATAGGTTAGTGAATGAAGATTTGCCAAACTGTTTAAACTTGGATTATCAGTAGATTAGATTAGGAGAAGATATTGGTTCCAATGTTCAAATTTGAACCAAGAAAGAAAGAAAGGGATGCATAAAAAATTCCAAATTATAGCCATCAGTCTTTAGTTTTACTTTTTGCAAAATAAAATCTGTGTGCAACTTGTCCAAAATGCCACAGCTCATGACAAATCAGACTGCTTAATCTTGATTTGGTCATGTTTTCAATTTCTTGTTAATAGATTAGAAAATGAAAATCTGTCAAACTGTTTAATCTTGACAGATAAGTAGATTAGGTAGAGAATAAAAGAGCTCATCAGTCTAATCTGAGCCTTTGGATGAGATAAGTGTAGAAGTAGATAGTTTCCTGTTTTCAAAAGAAAATGATGTTCAAGGGTTGGCCAATCTAAATGCACCCATATGAAGAAAAAATGTTAGAAGTATGATGGGTAGGTAGAAGTTGAGTTGAAGCAATCATGCTTTTTAGATTTTGAAAGGTCACAACTTCAAATAACAACAACAAATTAGCAAATTAAAGGAGAGAAATTTGCCAAAGTGCACATGAAGGCACTGGTCTACAAAAATTCCAAAGATTTGATCTCTGAGGTTCTTGACACCTCCTAAAGGAGTCGCCCTCCCCAGCTGGAGCCACTGTTATCCTCCTGTATTCTACAGATTCACAAGGTGAATGTGGATGTTCTACAAGAAACTAAAGATATCATTCTTTTCCTATTAGTTATCTTTAGAAATCTCACTGCCTTCATTATCCTCAATAAGTCTTTTTCACTATATTTCATCCTTGCCTTCTCAAAACACCTTGTTGCTCTTAAAAGAATTCATTTTGGGCTTATTTCTCTCATTTTCACCCTTCTTACCTATCACTAGTTTCATTCTCTCATTCTCCCTCACTCAAACCCACTTTCACCCTAAAAACCCCCATTTTCCCCCTCACTTTGATAATTTCCCCTATTTGCACTAAAACAATGCAAAAAGTCCCTTTTTGCATTTGTTTTAATATATAAATTCAACCTTTCAGGACCTTGGGTTATATATTAAACTCTGTTTTAAAATATATTAAAACCCGACCCTTTTATATTTTTCTACTCGAACCCCTTTATAAAGTTAAAGCCTCCTACTTTAAACATCTTAAACCCCCGCATACATTATACTCTGATTGATTTACTATCCCTGGGCCCCGCTTTTTATTAAACTTCGCACCCCATCCAAAATCTGCCACCTATCCGCCGGGACCCCACCGCTGCACCTTCCTGTCACCCTCAGACCGTCCGACCACCGTTGATCTCCACCCCCGAGATCCAACGACCCGTAGCCCTCATCGAAAATTTAATTGCGCCAGAGTTAGCATTTTCAAAACGCGTGAAATGGCTAGTTTTCCCTTTCCACGCATCGTCCATTGTATGGAATCGCATGCCCGCTCCCAAAACCATTACCGCCCCTTCCATCGTGCGAAAACCACTTCCTCCACTCCCGAAAACCGCCCTTCCCTCTTCGTGCCATTAATCAATATCGCCTTTCGATTTGAATACTTCAGGAGCCCTGTGGCTATGGAACAAAGTACCGAACCGCCATTAACGCCTTTGCAATGCTCCAAGGCCCGAAAACTCTAGATAAAAGCCTTCCCCACAGGATTTAAAGGTTATTTGGTTTGTTTTATGTGCAGGTTTAATGGCGGAAAAGCATAAAATGCATTCCAAAGGCCCAAGAATGTTTTGATGAATTTCTGGATGATGATCTAGAGGTTTATTTTATTTTTGAGAGACCAGAGGCGAAAGATGAAGCGTAACCATCAATGAATCATGATCCTTGGTGGTTATTAAAAACCCTCCCGCAGCAGAAGAATTTCCCCTACACAGAAAACGCAGACAGAGACGTAGAAAATAAGAAAAGACAGTCAAAGGACTGTGACAAGCAGTGAAGATTAAAGGGCTAATCACAGATTAAAAGATAATTCAATAGATTAGCCATAAAGTGGAGGTTTAAGATGATGAAGACAGAGGAAAATATTAAAAGATTAAAGATTAAATCAGAGGTCGAAAAGGGATAATCAAAAGGATTAGCCAAAAAAAAAGATAAAGGCAGAATTAAAGAAAAGACAGTGAAGCAGATAGATAAAGGATAAATCAAAAATTTTAAGGCCTAAATGGAGTTTAAATGATAAACAGAGGTAGATCTATCCAGAAACAAATTCGAATGACTAAACCCACAACAATTACTTCTCCGAAGGACATATTTCGCCACCTACAACATGTTTTACCTACATAAAGGCAACTAAAGTTATTACACAGTGAGAGATATTTTCCAACAGCTCAGAAGTTATTGTTAAAGTTATTGAAAAAGCCTTAAAGTCAAACATTTCCCAAAATTAGCTCAAAAGTTAAGTTAGGAGTTATTATTTCAGAGAAACACTCTTAGATGTTTTGCCTTGGGACTTGCATGGTCTTAAAGGTCAAAAAATCATGAAATCTGTAATAAATGACAGCTGGAACCCTAGCTTAGGATCACCTCCTCATTTTTGCAGATAAATACTGCATGTATTATTCATTTGTAATGTTGGTTGATTGGTGATTTATTGCTTTCTGTTGCTGAGCTAATTGAGGATTGCTAGGATGGATTTGAGAAAGCTCTTAGATTCAGAGAGTTATTATACATGGAGTAATGTAACTGTTTTGAGCATCAGTAATAGAAGCACGTTCACAGGATTCTTGAGCTATGTTAATGGTGAAGTTTTCCTTCGTTGTCAATGTTTTCCTTCTATTTTCCATTTTGTCCACTATTCTGATAAAAGAACATAACTTTTAGAGTAGGATATGCTGTCTTAGCATCCTATTTTTGTCTACATTCTTTATCTTAATGTTTTCTTCTGCAAGGTCTGATTGGAGAATTCTTAATTTCTCTCGAGTTCCACCTAGCTTGTTGTCCTAGAAATTATTTAATAGAGTCAAGCCAAAGAAGTATATGGTAAGCCCTGTCCTTTGGTGTAGCTTGAAACATTGTTTTTTAAGGCCTTTCTTCGAAGTATACTTAGTAGAGTCTAAACCAGGGAAGTCTATGGTATGCCCTGTCCTTTTGTCTGCCTCAAACTATTGCTTTGAAGGTCTTTAGAGTGTTTGGTTAAAGAAGATAGGTTTAGCTCGCTCTTTAGCTGCACTCACTATTATCTTAAATGTTTTCTTTGTCAGAAAGTAATTCTAGGATCGCTGGATTGTTGTCTTAAAGGTTTGCTTATTAAAGTCTGGCCATAGAAGTCTATGGTATGCCCTGTCCTTTGGTTTGCCTCAAACAGTTACCTAAAAGGCTTTTCTTGTTAAACCAGAGCTAAAATATTCTTAACTGACTATAGTTCTGCTGCCTTCACAACTTATTGTTACTTCATATCACATCTAATCTAAGAGATCCACTTGATATATTTAGCTTGCCCCATGAAAACCCTTGCAGAGTTGATGAACAATTAAATCCTTTTATGACTCCATCGCCTAATGGATTAATGTTTCTCATGGCCTATCTATTCGGCTGAAACAATCCCTTAATTAATCACACCACTGATCTGTCAAACATATCAATTAATCAACCAAAATAAAAAAAGTCCTTAGAACTTCATAGATAGCCTAAGATCATAAACAAAAGCATAAATATATATCATCTATAAACACGTACATATAGAGATCCCTCTCTGAGTCCAGGAAGGCTAGGTCCTTAGACTCCAAAGTGGTTATGATGTGGCCCCTACAGTGTTTGTTCTTGCCAATCTTTCAAATCACAGGGAGCCAATAGGATTGATGGTGTAGAACCAATATTGACTTAGTTGCTACTCTTTTAGATCATAGGAGGCTTGTTCCAAGTTCAGGTGACTCCAATAAATTGTTCTTGAAATGAAGAGGAGCTTATTCATGTATGTTTTGACATTGTCAACATATGTTCTAACTATCATAAGAATGCATCTTAGAGTAAAAAATACTACAAATATTACTTGTATTTATTGTATAGATAATTATGGATGTTGAATGACTTGGCAGCGCATGTACAAATCCTCTTGCATCATGAGCAATAACAACTAGCTGCATATGAGGAAAAACACCCTCCTATACTGATTTATTCTTTTAAAGTAAAATAAACGTATTTATTAAAGAGTGAAATTTGCGCCATATTGATTTAGATGATATTTATAACACATAAACAAAATAGTACTTATTAAGGCACCCCCTTGGATGTGGTTTTCAGCAAACTCAATGAACTATTTTTTAATTTATACATATGTTTAGTATTTTTTTCATGTAAAAGTTGCAATGTAAAGAAGTGCTACCCCTAATCTGTTCAAGGTCACGTGCAACCTTTAAACTAAACATAATTCACACAAAGGGCTATTAAAAGATAGTTTTGTTAAATGAACATGCCCTTGATCTTATAAAAAAGGTACCAAATTATTATCAGAGATACCTTCATAGGGGCAGAAGTAAGCCTGAGATGATCATCCACTTTAGGAAGGAGCTCAAATTTTGCTTCTGGCATGATGCCAATAGTCGATAAATGAGAAACGAATATTGACGACCTCCCAAGCGAGCTAGGCTAGGATGCAAGACAACTAAGACAATTGTCTTGCATCCTAGCCTAGCTCGCTTGGGAGGTCGTCAATATTCGTTTCTCATTTATCGACTATTGGCATCATGCCAAAAGCAAAATTTGAGTTCCTTGCTAAAGTGGATGATCATCTCAGGCTTACTTCTGCCCCTAAAAAAAATTTCTAGGAGTCGCGTCGCAATTCCTACAGTTGTTTCGCATCGCAATTCTGACTGTTGTTTCTGTCATTGGAAAACTAATAGAGCCGATGATAGGTCGTTGGTATTGCGACAAATTCTGGGAAGGCATCGATGTCATAATACTGACGTCTCCACATGATGTCGGAATAGCAACAATAAACAACGCGATTCAAATATTTATTAAGTGAAGACACGTGTCGTGTCTAGTGTTGCTATTTTGAAAGTTATTTGAAGTATCGCATATGCGACGGTATTGGAAGTGACGTTTTTCCCAACCTCAAAGTGTCGCTCTTGGGATGCTTATGTGTCACAATAGAGACATTTTGGCTGTCAGAATTTGGGCCAAATATGCTATTGTGGTAGTGCATTTGGCGCATGGGCGGATGAAACACACTATGCTTAATAGGGAGGCTTCTTTCCTACAAGTAAGTCATAGGTCAAAGTGGGTTTTCAAACGTTAGTGAAACAATTTCAACATGTAATAAGCTAAGTTAAATGTGAACATAATGTTAGTATGAATCTTAATCACAAGCATATGAAAAGGGCTCACTTTAGCCGTGCATAACAAACAACCCTAACAACAAAGATGGCTGCCAATATCTTTAGATCTACAATTAGTTGACGAAGATAAATGTTGCAAAAATCTAGATCTATGCATTAAAATACATTAAGCAGTAAATAAAAGCAAGAGTTGCTCCATGCATCCAGTAGACAAGACAATATTGTTTTAAAGAATTTTTGTATTTTTTGACACCTGGGAAGGGAACATAGAAAGATGTTACCAGTCCCCCTCAATGGGATGGGTTATTGTAAGTCCTCAGCACTTCATATCTAAAATCTCTCTCTCTTGATGGTGTAGAAAACCCTGACAAAAATTGAACTCAAAGGGAGCTCACAGGAAAAATGGTAGCAAAATATGACAATGATGGTGGATCTG
>JAXQQM020090779.1:0-36243 GCA_034641835.2 Pinus albicaulis
GAATTCTTTTGAGACCAAAGGGAAGGCGACTTAAGCGGTAGCCGGACCCACACCTCGGACGGGATCCCTATTCCAAACGGTTCAAGGTCTAATTGGGACTTTCTACCGGGGAGATCCCCTACTATTGGCCGGACAGATTTTCCCGTCAACACATACCGAGTTCAAGTCACTGCTGCCTGTGGTGAATTTTTAGTCCTCTAAACTAACTGTCATAAGTTATAACTGACTTCAATATTGGAGACAGTCCTTCACATGTCAACCACAGTCACAAGTCTGAAGGTATAATGATATGAGACACCTTCTTCGCACTGTAGCTATCTCCTCCACAAGACTGCAATGCTGAGATTCTACACCAAGATTAACTCCAATCAGCCCACTGTACTGAGACTCTTATGTCAAGGTCGGAATTCAGGTTTTAGGCCAAAATTTTGTGTTATTACAGTCACAGATTTGAGTTGTAATTGGCTACAGGACCACCTATATTCTTGCCTCAGGATCGTGCTTATAAAAGACACAAATCTCATCTACCAGGTCCGAGTATTTGTGCTGCAACAGGTCTTAAATAACCAGATTCGAGCCATAAAGAAGTCTTGAGCCGATGCAATAGATTTGACCTTTTAAAATATCACTTCCTCGGTCTCCTCGGTTCACGAGTTGTGAACTACCCTTGCTGTGATCTACACTGAATTATCTTCACCGAAAAATTGATGACTCTGAAATGGATGAACACAGATTTATATATATAGTAGTTTGTCCCTATGAAGAGACACATCCATTGGAAGAAAGGCCGACATTATATCACTGCATAGGTCGGCTTGAGTGTATATATATATATATATATATATATTTTATAGGTCGGCTTGACTGTAAATATATTTTTTTTTTAATCTTAAAAATTCAGTTTCTCACAAACTAATGGGAGTTTCGAGGCAAGTAAGAGCTTGTTGGAAAGAGGGAAAAATCCTTTTTAATATGGTCTAGGATTCATTGTGAAAGGATGCCTGCAAGGTGTCTAAATTTATTTTTCTTTGTGACTGTTTCATAAAATTTTAGTGCAGAAGGTGATTGGGACAGTAAGAGATCATTAGAGCTTCTTCATCATGGTGTGTCTTCCATGTCGTCATATGTCATAGTGCAACATCTATCAATCTTCCATTAAGAGAGCTCATCAAGAGAGGTTATATTCCATCAATGACAATTATTGACCAACATTCGGAAGGTGGGTTCGAGACTTTGAATGCGATGGCGAGTTTAAATATAGCGTGGGGCTTTTATAATGCGGGGCCCGGGGTATATTAAAGCGGGGGAGTAAAATATAAAGGCGAGTTAGGTATTTCAATATAACGAGGTTGGGTATTTTAACAAATGGAGTTTATTAACGTGGGACCTGGGATAATTTAATTTTAGAAACAATGTAAAAAGTGGGTTTTTACATTGTTTCGGATGAAATAAGGGGAACGAATGTAGGGGGAAGGGTTTTAGCATGGGAGTGGGGTTTTCCGAAGGGAAAAAAAAGGCTAAAATGAGGGGGTTAAGGTCAAACATGGGTTGTGAGAGCATGAGAGGAATATAAAAGGTAAAATGAAAGATAATGGATAGGTTAAATGGAAAGTAATGAAAGCAGTGAGATTTCTGAAAATAAATGATAATCAGAGAATATTTTTTTCAGCAAACTATAAAAAATACATAGTCATCTTGTGATACTGTACAATACAGGAGACCAACAGTGGCTCCAACTGGGGAGGGCGACTCCTTTAGGTGTCAAAAACATTTGTAGATCAGTAACCTGTTTGTATTTGGCAGATTTTCATTCTGTAATTGCTGATCTGTTGCAACTTTTGTGATTGTGACCTTCAAAATTTGAAAACCATGCCTCCTGCAAATTAATTTTTCCTGCCCATCACCTACTCTAACATCTTTTCTTCATTTATTGGGTGCATTTAGACATGCAAACCTTGACATCATTTTTCTTTTGAAAGCAAACTATTTAAATCTAACCTTATAACTTCCAAAAGCTCAGATTAGACTGATGAGCTATTTTATTCTCTATCTAACTACTCATCTGCCAAGATTAAACAGTTTGACAAATTTTATTCACTAACTATCAACATGAAATTTAAAGCATGAATGAATCAAGATTAAGTAGTTTGATCATCATGAATTGTGGCATTTTTGGACAAGCTGCACACTATTATTTGCAAAAAGTAAAACTAAACTGAGGGCTTTGGTTTTGAATCTTTCATTTATCACTTATCCCTCATTTTTCTTTTTGTTTCAGATGAGACTTTGGAACCAATGTCTTTTTCTACCTATCTACTGATAAGCCATGTTTAAACAGTTTGGCAAATGCTCATTTTCTAACTTATCAACAAAAATTCAAAATTTGTACAATCATATTTAAGCTGTATGATTGAACAAGACCTTTTAAAAAAGAAGTGGCATTTTGACTTGCACACTTTCAAAAATATTCATTTTTTGGTATGGGGCTTACCTTTTTATTTTTATATGCCCTCTTTTCTTCTTTTCTTTCTTTCTTTTTGTACCAATTATTTTGAGATTTTTTGTTTAAGCAATGTTATATACAATGAAGAAAACTTAAATTGACATCCTTAATTGAAATAATGTTTCAGCATCCTGCCATTGACAAGATCTCCAAACAACTCTGTTCTATCCATTTCTTGTAGAAAAAATGCATTATTACCTCTTACAGAATGAATGGTGTATGGGCCTTTCCACAAGTTATCAAACTTTCCATGCTTCCCTTTGTCTTCTCTTCTTGAATCCCACTTCAACACTTTGTCTCCAATGTTAAAATCATTTGCCTTGGTCCTTTTGTCAAAGAGTTTCTTGATGTTTTCCTACAATAGCTGGGTTTTGTTGTACACTCCTTCTCTGGTTTGTTGCAGCTGAACGGTTCGGTTTATTCTTCTTTTTATATCATTCTCTTCAGGATGCACCTCTTGAATGAGCTTCATTACTGGCACTCCCAAGGTTGTTGGGAAGACTGCATCTGTTCCATAGACTAGCTGATATGGTGACATATCAATTGACTTCTTATTTGTTAGCCTGTTTGCCCATAGTGCATGTACCAATTTGTTGTGCCATGATTTTTTATTTTCCTCCAGCAACTTTTTAATGATGTTCACCAAACTCTTATTTGAGGATTCAACCAACCCATTACCTTGAGGGTAATAAGCTATAGAGTGCCCCAAAGTAATGTGAAATTTGTGGCAAAAATCCACCATTTTCTTAGATTTAAAGGCAGTAGCATTATCAATAATGATTTTCCAAGGACAACCAAATCTAGATAGAATATTATTTTCAAGAAATCTGATAATTACTGAGTCTGTGGCAGTCCTGGAAGGGATAGCTTCTATCCACTTAGTAAAATAGTTAGTTGCAGTAAGGATCCATTTATGTTGTCAGAGGAGGAAGGGTGGATTTCTCCAATGAAATCTAGACCCCACTGTAAAAAAAGAGCTTCAACAAAGATTGGTTGTAATGGCAAAGGTAGCATCTTTCTTCTTCCCTCAAAGATTTGACATTTATGACAGGGAACTACTGTTTTGTGGATGTCTTAGAAGAGGGTAGGCCAATAGAAACCAACCCTAAGGATCTTATTAACAGTGGTTTTCCAATAGAGGTGACCTCCACATTCTCCTTCATGAAATTCATGCATAATCTTGTCTGCATCTTCTTCAGGCAAACATTTAAGCAATACACCACCAGAATTTTTCCAATATAAAACTTTATCCACAATGCAGAAATTTTCAGCTTTTACCTTCAAGAATTTGGCCTTTTTTTTAATAAACCAGGAGGAACATTTAGATTAAAAAGCACATACAATATGTCTGCATACCAAGGAGAATTCAGGAATGCTTCCTCAATAGGTGGAGTTGCCAGCTCCTCTTGTTCATCCAATGAGTGAATCATATTGATGTCTAGTGCATGAAAATTTGTTTCAGCCATTAGTTTAGCCAGTCCTTGTCTTTTGATTAACTTGGTGGGCTTGATTTCCAGGTCATATTCCAAAATGACAAAAATCCACTTATCTCTTTTTCCATCAGGATCTTGTGTCAAGATGTCTTTAACCACTGTATGAGGGACAAATGCAATGATGTGTGAATGCAGAATGTAGACTCTGAAATCCTTTAGTGCTTTGACTAAGGCAAAAGCCTACTTTTCCATGATGTTATATTTTAGAGGTGCATCTCTCAAAGCTTGGCTGAAAAATGTTATGGGCGGCTCCTGTCCTTCTGTTATTTTCAACAGTAATACAACAACAACCATGTGTTCTAATGCAAACGAAAATATAAAGAAATCCTTGGTGAAATCAAGGTTGATCAGAACTGGTGTTTGTGTAAGAGCTTGCTTCACCAAGTCAAACGATTGTTTTGCTTCCATGGTCCACTTGACTCTTGATTCTTTTTTGAGCATGCTAGTGATGTTTCTCAGGAGTTCTGCAAGGTTTGGTATGAACCTTCTTAAAAAAATTATCTTTCCAATGAAAGATTGCAACTCTTCGATATTTCTTGGGTGGTTGATTTGCAATATTCCCTCAATCCTATTTGGGTCATCTTGATCCCTTCTTCAGATATAATGTGGCCTAGAAGCTTTCCTTCTTGGAGGCCAAATAAGGGTTTCTTGGGATTCAAATACAAGCCATACTTTCTGCATTTCTCAAAGACCTTTCTTAAGTGAGTTAGATGTTCTTCATTAGTTTTGGAATAAACTATTATATTATCAAAATATATCACAATGAAGAAACCTATTTCTTCTGAGAAATCAATATCCATTGCTCTTTGGAAAGTAGCTCCAGCATTCATTAACCCAAAAGGAATTTTTACATACATGAAGGTGCCCCAAGGTGTGGTGAGAGTTATTTTGTGTTGATCATCTAGATGTACCAGCACCTGATTGTACCATAAAAAGCCATCAAGCAAAGATATCCTTTTGGAGCCTACTACCCTTTGCAATATGTGATCCATTTTTGGTAAAGGGTAGTTGTCCTTCATGGATGCTTTATTCAAATTTCCGAGGTCTATGCAGAGCCTAATTTCTCATGTCTTCTTCCTCATAGAGACAAGATTTGAAACCCATTTTAAGTACCTGAATGGGACTATTATTCCAGTATCGTACATTTTCTTTATATCTTTCTCATCTAGTGGCATTTGGACAGGATTGATTCTACGTAGCTTCTGTTTAAAGGGCTTTTGGCTTTCTTTGAGTGGAATCTTGTGTTGAATGATATCAGTATCATAGGATTTCAAGTCGTCATAACTCAAGGCAAACACATCACTAAATTCTTTGAATCAATGTGGAAAAAGTCGAAGTCGGGATTAAGTCAGCAAGGGTCCAAAAGTTGAAAAACTCGATAAAGTGGGAGTTTTTTGAAGAAGTTGGCAAAATGTCAGCAAAACTAAAAAAAATACAAAAATATTCATTTTTGGAAAAAAATTAAAAAATTATTAAAGAAACTACCTCACTCAAGATTTTTTGGAAAAAGTTGGCAAAAAGTTGGGACTTCGAGGATAGCGACTTTTTCAGCGGCAAAAAGTCGGCCGATAAAGTCGGCTCACGGAAAAATTTGGGATTTTTTCAAAAAGTCGGGACTTTTTGCCGACTTTTTCCACACTGCTTTGAATAGCTCAATATATTTCTGTTTTATAGGAACTGGCAGTGTTTTTGACAGTTTTATCATTTTAGGTTCTTGCTCACTGCCTATATTGAACTCTTTTATATTTTCTTCGATGGATTCCATCTTTGGCTTTCTAGCAACATCATTGAAATCAAAAAGTTCCTCTAGAGGTACCAGTCCTCTTGGTAGGGTATTATCTCTAAACTGCAACACTTCAAACTCTTCTTTTTCTAGATATTTACATAGTTCTGCCCCATGTGGGTGTTCTTCTACTAACATATTTATATCAGCATTACGAGTGGACCCCTCCTTGCATGTTCGTTCCTCTGTAGAGAAGTCCTCATCCTGATTTAAGTTTGGATTTGGAAACTCAAACTCATCTTTGGACTGTAGGAAATCTTCAATCTGTTTGTCACCTTCAAAAACTTGCCAATATCTTATATTATCAGGGACTGTTGGTCTGTATTTAACCTTTACTTTGTATTATTTGTTGCAATGAGGTTGTTGACAAGTACTGGCTACAAATGCTAGACCATTGGCAAGGATATTTTGACTTCTTGGGACAGAGGCAAGGTCATATACTTTGCATGTTTTTAGGAGGTCAAGGGCAACATTTTTGTAGGCTCTTAATCTAGGGTGTTTAGCTGAATATTCTCCCTTAACTTGCCTAATGACTAGCTCATAATCCCCATGGGCAGAGATCCTTTTGGCCTCTAATTTTTTTAGAAATTGTAATCCTAGAAGGACGACCTCATACTCTGTTATATTATTTGTACATTGAAAGTTCAGTTCATATGAATGACCCTCTGCATGGTTGTTCTTAGTGTTGTGTACTCAAACACCTGCCCCTGAACCAGTTTTGCCACAAGACCCATCAAAGCTCATGCTCCATAGAGGTTCATGTTTAGACTTATGTTCATTTTCTATTTGGTCTGACTATTCTTCTTTTTCTTCCTCTTTTTCCGTTGTTTGTCCATTTATTGCTACTTGTTCATTAATGTTTTCATCATTGTAAAGGATAAATGAATCAAGGTCTGCGTGGACAGAATAGAGAGGGGAGTTATTAGGCTATTCTTGACTGTTGACCATGTATTTCAGATGAGTCTCCCTATATAATCTTCTTGGTTGACTAAAGATTGGTATGGTGGCATAGGTCATGTCCATCTGGAGGGTGCCTTGCAGTTTGGCTCCCTATGAGCGTGATAGAAGCATGCCATATTTAGGGGGAATGTCAACCACTACAATATCCATTACTAGGCTTTTGGCTGGTATTTGTGCTAGATTAACATAGAGATCTTTGATCAGGCCTAGACATTTAACTCTACTGGAGTCAAAGGAGTACAAGTCTTTGTATGTTCTAGTTATCTCAAGACCTAGTCTTTCCATAACTACCTTTGGCATGAGGTTGTGAGATGCTCATGAATCTAACATGGCATTATGGAGGATTTTATCATGGATGTTCAAACTGACATAAAATAGAGGTACACCTCCCTCTTGGAACTTACTTTCTACTTCAGGTCCAAACAAAGCTCAGGTTTGTCATCATTTAAATTTACAAAATCAACATTTTCTCCTATGTTTAAAGCCTTCAAAACTTGGGATCTATATACATGTTGGCCAACTAATTCCGTAAGAGGCATGGGAATCTTTATCTTGGCAATTTCATTCTCAGTACTGAATGGTATCTGTGTTTTGGCATATTTGAATAAGTTTTATCAGACATTGTTTTTACAGCAATCTCAGATTGCTGATTTGTATTGGGGATCTCAGTTAAATCAGTTTTGTCAGGGCTACTAGTTGATTTACTAGTGCTGCTTTCTGGACTGTTTTTGTTTTTATTTTTATCAAAACTTTTAACCATTATGTTTAAAGTTTCTGCTATCTTTTTGGGATCAATTTTAGGGATCTTCCTAGCAGAATTTTCAGAGCTCTTTCTTTTGGGAATGTCTTGGGCGTTCTTGCTCCTGAGGTCATACTGCCTATGTACTTCCATAATAGCATTTTCGAATCCTTGTTTATAATCCTCAGATTCTTGGCGTTCTTCTTCATTTGGGGCAAATATGCCTTGTTCTTCCTCAGTGAGGAAAACATTATCCTCATTATTAACTCCCATTAGATTAATTTGACTCTCCTCTGGTTCTTCAATCACCCCCTGCTCCTCATTAGCATAGTTTTCTTGAAAAGGAGGCCTGATTTGCTGGTCAGGTTCCCTCTGCTCTCTCTGTCTTATTTGAGGGGGGTTTCTCCTAAAGTTCTGGTTTTGGTTCTAGTTTCTATTCTGAGGCGCTGCTTGGTTTTCTCTAGGGAAAGCTCTCTCATTTAGGTTTATTCTCTCCATCATCCTTTCCATGGTTCTAAGTAAGTTATCAATCTTAGTATCAGATGTGGATGCTACAGTTTCTTCTTTGTATGTGAGATCCGTTTCATTCTTCATTCTAGCCCTTTTGGCAATCAGATTGGCCTCTACACTTACTACACCCCTTTGCATATCTTCTAGTGTAAAAGGGTCTCTTTCTCTTAGTTGATAAGCCATCTCTGAGGCAAAACCGTCTGGAAATTTCATTAGGGCTAGACCTTGTGGGAGTTTTATGTGAGGAGGGAGGGTGTTATATACATTGTTGAACCTAGTGCAGTAATCTTGGACACTTTCCCCAACGTTTCTCTTAATGTTTTCATATTCTAATAAGATTTGGAGACGGTTTTTCTTGACTTCCCATTTATTTAGGAATAACTGATGAAAAACAGGGAGGTCATGTATACTATTAGGGGTTAGGCCTTTAAACCGTTTTTTTGCCTCTCCCCCTAAGCTTTGGGAAAACATTCTGATTTTAACAGTTTCATCATCTATCTCTTGTTTATCAAAAGATTAATCCATTTTATCCACATGTTGTTGAGCAGTTGTAGAACCACTTGCATCAAATAAGGGGATTTTGCACTGATAGTCTTGTGGTAGAGGCACTAAAGGTAAGGGTAAGACTAATGGGGCATACCAAGTTGCCATGGTTGGTGGTTGGGGAAACAAAGGGGGGTTAACAAGTGGAGGGTTGACAAAAGGAGGTGGAGGGTTGAATGGGGGTAAGTGAGCAGTGGGTGTATGAATGGGGGTAGTGATTTGAACAACATAATTCTGTTGTAAGATGGATGGGTCCAAAACTATCTGAGTTATCCAACTCTAGAATTTAGTTCTGAACAAGCTTTGTTCTAGGTGTGGTTTAGATAGGATATCCTGCAAGTCTTTAAGGCTTTCAGGTAATGTACTTTCCTTGTGAATGGGTCTGCTCACAGCTGAATTTTTAGACCTAGGAGTTTTCCTTAAGATGCGCTCAGGATTGTCAACTATTGCAGGAGGGTTTGGGTTAGGATGGGATATGGTACAGATTCTTCTAGAAGCCAGAACTTAGACCCAAGGCACATAAAATTTTGACTCGGTTTCTTTAAGTTTTAATAATCTTAGGTTTTTTCTCAATATTTTCCCAGTGAAGTTTGTAGGCCTACTGAAAACTAGTGGAGTCACCAGGTGGATGATTTCAACTTTCTTGAGGTTGGCTGTTGTCCACCATCATCAACCAGATACCAGTCTTGGCTAATATTTGATACATCTAAATTTGAGTGGGGTTTCTGAGTTCTTGAGGAAATATTAAGTTTTTTAATAACTCAAGTCCCCAGTATGGTCGCCATAATGTTGGCTGCCTGTAATTTGCAAGATTGGCAAGAACAAGTAGCAGGGAACCACATCAAACCACTTTGGAGTCCATGGACCTAGCCTTCCTGGGCTTAGAGGGGGCTCTCTCTATGTTTATGATTAACTGATTTATCTTTATGCTTATGTTTTTATGATTTTAGGCTAGTTATGAAGTTTGGGGTTGTTTGTTTTGATTGAATGATTGATTGATTGTAGGTTGGACAGATAGAGTGTGGGAAGCTTAATTCATTAGGCTATGGAGTCATAAAAGGTTTAAATTGTACATCAAATCTTCAAGGGTTTTCATAGGCAAGCTAACTATATCAAATGGATCTTCTTAGGTAAGATGAATATGAAATGACAGCAAGTTTGTGAATTCAGTAAAACTAAAGGGAAATTAAGAATCCTTTATCTATACTTTTAACAAGAAAAGCCTTAAAATAGTTTAGGAGAAATTAAAGAGCAGAACGCCTTTGAATTCTCTAGTTAAACTTTCCTAAGAAAACCTTAAGACAACAATCTAGTAATACTAAAGAGCAGTTAAGAATTCTTTAGGAATACTTTCAAACAGAGAAAACATGCAAGATAACAGTTCAGTGAAATTAAAGAGAAGAACACCTCTGAATTCTTTAACTAAACTTCAAAGAAGGTCTTTTAGATAAATAATTTAGGAGAAACTAAAGAGCAGAACACCTCTGAATTCTTTAGTTAAACTTCACTAAGAAAACCTCAAGACAACAACTAGGTAAAGCTAAAGAGAAAAACACCTCTGAATTCTTTAGCTATACTTTGCAGAGAAAAATATAAAGATAATAGTAACAAACAGAGTTAAGGTGCCCAAACAGCATATCTCAATCTAAAATTTATGTTCTATTATCAGAGAAATTGATGTACAAAATGGAACACAAAGGAGAAATCATTAACAAAAGAGGGATAACATCACCATTAAAATAGCTCAAGAATCACGTGAACGTCCTTGTATTACTGATGTCCAACTCAAAAAACAGTTACAATTCTCTAGTGCAATAATATTTGCAACTCACAGTTTGATTAAAATCCAGCTAAGCAAGCAAGCAACCAACAATAATAATGAACAATATATGCAGTATTTAATCGCAGATGAGGAGGTTGCCCTAATCTAGGGTGACATATTTGCATTTACTACAGAGTAAATGATGTTTGACAATTGAGACCTTGCAAGGCCCAATGCCAAAATATCTCTGACTGACCTACTATAGTAATAACTTTCTAATTTGTTGTTGAGTTAACTTTAAAATATCTTTGATTTATTTGCCTTAAAACATTAACTTTACAATAACTTCTAAACTGTTGCTAAAATATCTTTGACTGAAAAATTAACTGAGGTAGCTTGTATTAAATAAAAATCTGGTTGCAGGTGACCAATGTGATTGGGAAGAGTTAAATGTTGAGTGGCCTTGTCATTTGGCTTTGTCTTTTTCGTTGATTCGTTTCTTATTCGTCTTTAAACTCTGATTTGTCTTTTCCTTAATTTTGTTTTCTCACTTTGTTCTTTCTCTTTACTGCCTTTACTGTCCTTTGAATTAAATAAACCTTGATGTTGCGGGGATGAAAGTATAAACAATGACAATCATTAATGCCTTCATTTCTGCTCCATTGCTACTTTGTTCTTGCGCTCCTAATCCTCTGATAAATAAGGCTTCTAGATCGTCACCTAGAGAGCCTAATTTTAAACAATTTTTGGAATTAGAGATGCAAATTATGCATTTTTTGACGCATATATTACTTGCATAAATTCAAAACAATTCTTTAATTTAAAACACAGGACCTCTTCAAGGGAGCGATATGACTCGGGGGTAGCAAGGAAAACTGTGGACGGAGTCCGGGCAATGGTGGCCTTTGATTTCTACGTTTAGCAATGGCCCTCCATGTTTTTAGGAATGTTGCAGGGGTTATATGATGGCTCGGGGCTTATTGCAACAACACAAGGTTTTAAAATATAAAACAAGGTCAGTGGTTTTTCTTTTATGGCATGGGGGCGGTTTTCGATTTTATCACAAGGTCAAAAGCAGTGAGGAGGTAATTTTCGTGAGGATGCGATGAACCGGAGAGGCGACACGTGCAGGGAAGCAGGGGTGCGAAAACCGCCTATTTCGCAAGCCCTCCAAGGTTTTAAACCTCGGGCTTTTGGGTTTGCGATATGAGGCTGGGGCCATGAAAATCACATTCAAGCAGATTTTGTCAACGCTTTTCAAACCAGCCAGTGTGGTTCATCATATGATGAACCACACTCGCTGGTTTGAAACGCGTCGACAAAATCTGCTTGAATGTGATTTTCACTGAGGATGATGAACCACACTCGTTGATTCGAAACACGTCGACAAAATCTGCTTGAATGTAATTTTCACCGAAAAATTTTATACTCATTTTATGGAGCACAGAAGCCAAATTACTAAAATCGTTATTATTTTATTATATATATTTTTATTAAGAAAGCAATTTTCTAACCGTTAAAAAAAAAAACAGTTTTATAACTAAAAACAAATCAGTTCCATAATTGATTAGATAGTTAACTTTAGAGCATAAATGAAAGAAAGTAATCAACAAGGGGTTTAGAGTTGGTTTAGAGTTTGAGACAACAGTGTAATGTATTAAAATCTCTGAGAGAGAGTTAATAAATATTAGTTTTGATTTCATAAGTTGTAGTCTGTTTTATCTTTTTCTCATAGGTTTATTATTATTATTATTATTATTATTATTTTTTTTTTTTTTTTTTTTTTTGGACAAATGTATGTAGATACAGGTTTGTATGAAAGATAATTGTAGATTTATCTACATTATTATTTGTTGCTAATGACACTTGTAGTTACTTAGAGCACAATCCTCTATTTGTTCTAGAAAATATATTCATATAGTTTATGTTTTTACTTTCATACAATTTTTAGTTTCAACCTTGAAAACTTGAATTATGTTGGTAGGTCATTAAAGTCTTGTTTTCTCTACATTTTTTCTTTTTCCATTGAAGTTATTTTAAAGGTATGCAAATGCTAGAATTGGACAATCTGATAATGAGATAGAAGTTTATGAGTCGAAGTTTTCATTGCACCAATAAATAGTTTAGCTCCAACTAATTTTTAAAATTTAATGAGGTTTGAAAGATGTGGGCATTGACTTTCTACAATTAGGAGTTGTCTCCAACGCTACAACAGAGTTATGGTACTACCTTTCCAATTAAGTCATGTGGGGCTTATGTACAATTAAAATAGTGTCGAGTCTTTCCAATTGAGTGATGTGGGGCTTATGTACAAATAAAATAGTGTTGAGTTCTAGTACTACCCTTTTTTTTGTGGATAAGGGAGCGAGACCATGCAACCTAGGTCGAGGTTCCCAAAGTAGTAACAAAATAAAACCGAATGGTTGGTAAAGGAGATCCCATGGGACTAAAATCCCAAGAGTAACATCCAAAAGAGAAAAAGGGAACAAAAGCAACAACTAAGCCCACTCTTTCCGCTGAATTTCCCCATCAATCCATGCCCAGGAGTGTCCATGATAAGTAAACCAAATACTCAATTACCAAATGACAATACATACCTTTAAGTTCAGGAGGCCCACCTTCAAACATACGATCAATACAGATGGGTGAGGGACCACATGGCTGACTCAGGTGGCGGAGAAATGGCACAATGAGCTAGTTGAGGGTTGCAAGGGGTTGTTGGCTGTTGGTTGAGGTCCTTCATGGAGAAATTTTTTCTCCTAGGGATATCACCCACGAAGTGGTGTGTAACAAGTCCCTTATGTCAAATTATTCGGGTTTCAATTTCTTAGGAGATCCTTCTTAAGCAACATTTGCATGATCTCTTTCTCTTTTCTTATTTTTCGGATTGTCAAGATAGACACTTTTATAGTGACCCATTTTATGACATTGATAGCATTCCACCTTGGACATGTCAACCTTTCTCCTTGGCCCCTTCGACTTATTGAAGTTTCCCCTTTTGTGTTGAGCGGTGTAGGCATTTGAAACTTCTTCATTGGTGGACACTAATGAGATTCTTAATTCCTCTTCACTGCATGCAGTCCATAGTTCTTCAAAAGTGAGAAATTCTTTCTAGTTGTTGAGTCCTGAAGCAAAAGAACTCCAAGAAGGTGGCAACCCTAATAAGGCAGTGATCACGAGTTCCTTGTCTGGTACAATTTCATCAATGGCAAGAAGATCATCTCTTATTCTTGTTATCTTCACAAAGAAAATAGCCACAGTATCTCCTTTAGTCATCTTGGTGGTCCTTAGTTCGTTCTTCAAACTTGCTAATTGTCCAATCTTATTGATAGTGAATAGTTTTGACAAGGCTTCGTACATTTCTTGAGTATGGTCAATGTTAGCTGTGTATGGGATAAGGTTGTCCTTTATGCCTTCTACCATTAGAGTCATGGCCACCAATTCTAATTCCTTGAATTTCACCTTATCTGAATCACTTGAGTCTTATGTAGGCTTCTTTACTTTTCCTCTTACCACATCTAGTATTTTGTTCTTTTCAAGAATGAGGTCAATCCTCTTCTTCCAAGATCTGTAGTTTGATGCCCCTTCAAGCTTGTTCTCTCCCTTAATTGAGATAGACATCTTTCTTGAAGATAATGAACTTATTTCCTTAAAGAATTTCCTTTTATGATTCCTTGGTTAATTCCTTAAAATTGTCTTTTTCTTCTTTCTTCACCAAAGCTCTGATACCATGTTGGAAAATCATAACGGCAGAAAGATTTTCTTATTCTTGATAATTTACTTATGATGTTTCTGTATTCTGATTAGTTTTTCATTATCTTCTTCTCTTTTAGTTCATCAAGCAATTACCAAAGCAATAACACATAGATCAAGGATACTAGATATAGGCGGACATCCAAGGAAAAACCCCACTCTAGGGGAAAACCCAGTTAGTAATTCTTCCTTTAATAGTTTTCCTGAGATAATCCAAGATCTAGACCTTGACTCACACTTCCTCCACACCAAGTCAACTTTCTTCTTGATCCTACTTTCAACCTGGTAGCAGCAACACTATGCAACACTTTCTTCGACCCATAAACTTTGACCTTGCCTCAAAGACTTCGATCTTGACTTAGGGAGTTTGATTTTGACCCAATACACCTTCTTAAGGCAATAGCATCCAACAGCAGTAAATTCGACCTATTTTTGTCTTGGCAACAACTGGCAGCAGTAACACAATAAGGGACTTCAATCTTCCAATCTAGGGCACGAGAGATAGAGAGAGACCAAAATTTTGATTTTTTTTTTCTCTTTCACCTTCACCAAACCTGCACTCCTTTAGCCCTTTTCCTTCACTTCACACTTCTTCCTATGAAGCAGTAGATATCGAACTTCTGTGTGTGAGAGATTATCCTCTAAATGAATTCGATCTCCATGTATATATAGGCTTGGGGTGAGGTCAAATTACTTGACTTGAGACCGACTTGATCTCCTTAAGGCTGACTTGGTGTGGAGGTTCCATAAATCATATTTGACTCAATACTAAAACTTTTTACATGATTCAAAAGCCCAAGAAGGATCTCTTTAAATATACAATGACTCTATAAACTCAGAATAAATCCTAGAAGTCCTCAATAGGGACTTTTGACCTAAAACATAATGACCCAAGCATGAAACCCATGCTTTAAAAAGTCATTGTAATAATAATTTAAAAAAAAAAAAAAAACTTTATTTTTTTGATAAGTACATTACTTAGTGACTCAAGTACATTAATGAAGACCGAACCTAGTTACATTCTTCAACAATTATAGTGGATGCACCATTGGGCCAACAATTAACAACCCAAGTGTCCAACTTATGATCCAGCTGGGGGGAACAAATATGTAGTCAATTGTTGGTTGAGAGGTGGATTCCCCAAGGTGCAGTTGTGTCCCTTTTTGAGCAATTGGGCTTTTGTAAGGAATGAACTTGTGCCCTTTTTGATAAATGACTGTAATATCCCTGACCACTTAGGAAGCTTATGATGGAGTCCGCTAGGCTAACATGGCTTCTGTAGGCTAAAGCAGTGAAAAATTTAACAAGGGGACTTAATTCGCCTAGGGAAATATTTAAAAAAAAATGGGTGAAAAGGGGTGTTACACAGTAATTTGTCACCGTCCCTACCATTCCCCGTCCCGCACAATGGAGGACCCATTATGTGACCTGTGAACACTGTCATGCCTTGAAAACATCATCAATGCATCCCTCTGAGTATGAGCTTCATTTCCCCTTGAGACATCTCCTTGCAAAATCCATGAAAAACAGCTCTTTTTGCATTGGCGCGGGTAGACAGTTCGGTGCTCGCGCCAATCAGGGAAATCCTGTAAAGAGGTCGCGCCACTTGGCGCTCTGTCATAGAGCAGCAATCGCGCCACCCATTTTAGGGACTGTTTTTTAAATATGGATGGCGGAAGTTGAGTTCAAACAAACTCACAACCATTGCATATCTTGAGTTGGGAGGTTTGGCTGCGGGAGTTCTATGGAAGGGAAGTGGTTTTGCCACCTTCTATGGAACCTTCCTTGTTGATAGGGCCAATCCCATAATAATAGGGATCCCAACTCCCTCCTTCCCCATCTATAAAAGCTTGATCAGATCCATGGCAAGCTAGTCTTGAAGTGCTGAAGCTTTGCATCTCCCTATTCCCAAGTGCCTTTGTGTTGTAAAGAATCCCTTCTTTCCCTTAAGGCCCATTCAAGCGAGGAGACCATTGTTACGAGACTCTGGAGAGGTTTCCCTTTCCTTGGCAAGCTTTGCGAGACGTGGACGACCGGAGACCCGTTCGAAGGAAGCTGCGACGTCAGAACTTGGTTGTAACTTCTATTCGTTTATCATTTTAATAGATGACTATGATTATGGTTCCACTCCTTTTCCATCATGTTAATGCGAGTAATATCTTTTCTGACCGATGTTTAGTTACGTATGCTGGTTCCTATGCTTGTATATGTTCGTTTCTTCTGTGTGCAGGTGTTCATCCGCGGAGATCGCGGAAGGATTGTGATCTGCCAGGGCTGAAGGACGGGGACATCTCTTCTTCGGATCTAGCGTTGGAATCCAGGTAGGCTCTTATCCCAAGTCTTTCATTCGTAACTAGGAGCTTGCGTCATAGCATTGTTTGTTTGTTGCTAGACCCCTGCTGGGCTAGTAGGGATCGCCTCTGTCCGCAGAGGGGATTAACCTCCTCAACAAGGGGATATTTCCTAGGCAAGTGAAAAGTCACTTTAACTTTATAAAGTGAATTTATGAAAGTTAAAAAGGTAAAATGGCTGCAAAAGTGGTCATAAGTTTATAAAAGAGAAAAAGTGAGGAGACTCTCCTCAATCATTCACTTTTGTTTTTGAGAAAAGAACTCTTGGAGAGTTTTTTTATAGGAGTTTAAGGTTTGGTAAAACCTTAGTCGCCATATCTGATTTCAGTGTTGAAACTATATTGTTAAGTTTCTGAAGATGTTCTATGCTAGATGCAAATTTACTTTAATCTTCTAGGGCCCAAATAGCAATCACATGAAAGTAAGATGCCGATAGAACATACCGATAGATCGATGGAAGACAAGCCAATAAAAAACAAAGATGAAGAATGGCGGTGTTACGGTGATTGGAAGGATGCTTCAACCAGCAAAGTCTCCATAAGGTCAGCCAACCCAATGTGTCACACAACCCCAAGACGGCTCATCAAAACGCTACATCCAAAGCGCTGCACCAAGAAGCCCTAACGCTGCACCATGATAAGCCCTAATCGCATCACCAAGAGAAGCCCTAATCGCATCACCGTGAGAAGCCCTAATCACAGCACCATCCGTGAGAGAAGAGAATGCCTCCAAAATGTGTGTGTTAAAAAGAACTTCAAGTCTCTCCAATATATAGTCATCTTTGGGGGTGTGTGACACATCTCTTATGCATGTGGGATAAATCTAGCCGACCTTGCACATGTGGAATAAATTCAAGACACATGTTCTGCTCATCCGATCAAGATGATCTTTAGATCGATCTTGCACCTCTCTGAAAGAGGAATCCAATAAAAATATTGGCATCATCATCTGAGCAATAAAATATGGAGTTTCGACCTAGCTGTCCAAAATTAACACTCCCTCTCAACTAGGGAGAACTCCATCCACTAATGTCATCCAAACATCGTGCGTCATCCCGCCATACCTTGCTTTTCTGGCTCTTTATTTCAAAAACAGTGAGGTACAAAGACATCACTCTCGGCTGACCCGATGTCAGCTCAGAGGTCTGAAACCTCTATAGGACTCAAAGGAGTCTCATACTAACCTGAAGTTAGTTTAAATGACCCAAAGTCAGTTGGAGGACACGTGCCATCCTAGACATAGAGAGTACAACAATCTCTGATGCGTCCATCGGTCTTGCTATCGGTCTCTATCCACATTTCCCACCTCATTGGCCAAATGAGAGGTACTTCCCATGAGTCTGGTACTCCATGGGTAGGATGCATACGGGGCACAGATCAAAGAGAGGTAAACCAACTCAATATCATCACCGTGGGGCGCAAGCACAGCAACAAGGTTCGGCAATCCTAGCCTTGTGGTTTCTTATAGCTTCAAGAAGCTATCCCCAAAGCCACCCCGGAGCTCCTAGAGCTCATCGTCCTATGGGACCCTCTGAATAGGGTCGTTCCATGATTCCAAGATTCTCACGGAAGGTTATGAACATGACCTTCCCCAAGGGCTTTGTGAGAATATTCGCAACCTACTCATCATTTCCTATATGATCGAGAAATGATGAGCCTTACGGCGCCTCGTTGTACCATATCCCGGATAAAGTGGTACCTGATATCGATATGCTTGGATCGATCGTGGAACACGGGATTCTCTGACAAACGAATCCCACTCTAGTTATCACAAAGGATAACGGTGGTATCTAGCACATGCCCGAACATCTCACTGAAGATATTTCGCAACCAAACAACTTCACAACAGGCCATACATGTTGCAATGTGTTTGGCCTTAGTGGTGCTCAAAGCCATCGACTTCTGCTTCTTGCTCAAAGCAGACCCAAGTGTGAAGCAGCATCCATATGTGCTCTTGCGATCCACCACATTGCCAACCCAATCGACATCAGTGTATTCATGGAGTCTCAAACCCCCGACAGTGTATCTCAGCCCATGGTCTATCGTGCCCCAGAGATATCTCAAGAGTTTCTTGACACCAACCCAGTGAATTTTATGAGGATCAACCATGTGTTGACTCAAAGTGTTCACTGCAAAACATACGTCCGGATGGGTGTTCACTAAGAACATCAGGGCCTCTATAGGGCCTCTACGAGTTGACGATACTCAGTAGGATTTGCTAGCACGGGCCCAACAACATTTCCACTCAACCTCTTAAAGTCGAGCTCCATCGGTGTCGACACGGACTTAGAGTCCACCATACCAAATCTCTCCAGTAGCTTCACAATATATTTTCCTTGAGAAAGGAAAATCTCACCAGGTCTCTGCGAGACCTCCATGCCTAGGAAGTAATGCATCAGTCCTAGTTCTTTCATCTAAAACTAGGAAGCTAGCTCCCTCATACACTGATGAATGAGAGGGCCAACACTTGTTAGGAAGAGATCGTCCACATAAAGAACCAGAATGAGAGGCTTTTCTCTATCAACCTTGAAGTAAAGGTTCAAATTAGCATTACTTCGATGAAGCCCAGCTTCATGAAGTAGCTATCTATCCTCTCGTACCAAGCCCTGGGTGCTTGCTTCAACCCATAGAGGGCTTTCTTCAACCTGCATACATGAGAGTCTCTATCCTAGACTTCGAACCCCAGATGTTGTATTACATATACCCCTTCCTTTATCGAACTAAGCAGAAAAAACGATCTTCACATCCATCTGGTGGAGATTCCATCCTTGCGTGGCAACAAGGGAAATAATATAACACAGGTGCAAATATATCATTCTAATCTATGCCTTCCTTTTGTGAGAAGCCTTGGGCAACAAATCTTGCCTTGTTCTTTTCAGCACTCCCATCAGATCCATGCTTGATCTTATAGAGCCATTGCGAGGTGACAACAACTTTGTTGTAATATTCCTAATTTGCGACAGCAAATTGGAATATTCTATTTTGTTTATTTTGTCGTATATAGTTTGCAAATAAATAAAAAGTGAGTAAAGAGGGTCTAAACTCACTTAAATAAAATAAGACATCCACCTAGTAGCACAACGTTGCGACTTAAGTGGGAGTCAAGGGGGGACCCAACACCACGTGGAGGAGGGGGACTATGGACACTCTAGAAGTTTCTCCAAGCTTCTGCGCAGATAAGGATGAGAATGTGGATAAGGATGAGGATGTGGAGGGGAGAGAGAGGCTACATTTGGTTTTGGAGGGAAACCAACACTATAAAAGATAGAGGAGCCTCCTCATTTGGACATGTTTTTGGATACTTGGATATTTGGATTATTGATTATTGAGTGAGACATATTGTCTTCTCTTTGGCACGCTGGCTGTTTAGCCCGTCTGCTGCACTGTTTAGTGCAACCGAGTGTCTCCGTGCGGAGATCTCACCCTTAGCCTCGGGGGACTTCGAGTGCCTACTCAGGCAAGGTTATTTCTTAGCACCATCCTCCAGGACAGCGTTATTGCTGCCGCAACGTAATACTGTGTTGTAGGGTGTTGCCGTGGTGACTTTACGACACCACTTCCTTCTCTTGTTTTTCAGAGGGAGAGTCTTTCTTCCTTTTGGAGGATCAGATTGGAGGACTTTGGAGCTCATTTTCAGATCTTGGCATCAGGCCAATATATTCTTCATGGTATAATGCGCAGTTCTTTCCCCAGATCTGCATTATTGCTGAGCGAGCAGCGTTCCAAGGGTTTTGGCATCATTTTGGAGTGAGATCTTTGATTGAGGGTGATCCTTGGATTGGCCAACCAATCCAAGTATATTTCTGATCTGATACTGAAGTTTGCTTCAGAAATTCTGAATCATTCTTCAGATCTGCTGCAGTAAAACTCAGATCTGCTCTGGCATTTTCATGTATTGCTGAAATCCCCAAGGGGAAAGTAATAAAGAGCCCTTTGGGCATTTTGTCTCATTATAGATCTCTGTTTTCATGTATTTATCAGTTTCAGATCTGTAATATAATAAATATAAGCTTCAGCCTCCTGGAGAAACGCTGAAGGGTTTCTGGATCAATCTTTGTCTTGCGGCACCTCTATTTTGAGGAGTTTTTCTATACAAACTGTTGTTTAACCTTGTTGAATGCATATGCCGTGTTCCCAAACCAATTCTCTGATCATCCCTACTACTATACATCTTATTCCTTCTGAAAAGACGCAGCCCTTGCTTCAGTAAAATTCTGCATACTCAAAGTCTTGGGAAATCAGGGTTTTTCTTGACTAGTCAAGAAGGAGGAACTGTTTAACATAGCAAAACGCCTTTGTTTGAGCTGAAATTCGACATGGAAGTCCCTCTTGACCTATTCTAACATATTACAGAACCTTCACCCGTCATTTTACGCAGATTTCCTTATTCACTCATTTTAGGGCCAAAATCCTCACTTTTCCCCACCTTTTTGCCCTTAAAAGCTGAGTAAAGGTTGTTGCTGCTATTTATTTTGGTTGCTAAACATTTTCAGAGATATTATATGATAGTTGAAGCCCTCATACCTGAGGAATGCGTTTTTATGGCATGATCTGCTGAAAATTTCATTTTGGGATATTACAGTGGTATCAGAGCATAGTTCTGGCTCAGCCTGTGGAGCTATCTACCTATGGAAAATATGAGGATCACAATGCCTACATTCTTACCTGAAGAACCGAGGCAACATGGTCATATACCCTGGGAAGATTATTTTAGAGAATGGCAGTCCACGGGGGAAGACTTCAAAGCAGTTTGTCCTTTCAAAGATTATGTTGAGCTCAGACTGGATGGAGTAGTAAGGTACAGTGGTAACAGTGGATTTTCTAGCACGCAGAGTTCAAAGTTGCAGCAGACCACTGGGAGGTCACCTTTTCCCATGCATGAGGGACCCACTAATCCCTGTGAGTCAAAGCCCAAAAAGACTGGAACGGTGAAAAGGAAGATTTCATTCTCATCCCTTTTCAGATTCAGAGGAAATTCATCCACCGTAGAGGAAGTCAAGAAGATTGAAGAGAAAGAAGAGGAAGTACCATGCGCTTCCGATTCTCATCAAGAAGAGATCACATCACCTCGTGAGGAGGCTTGTGAAAACGCTGTCACATTCATGGAGGAGCAGCCACATGCATCAACAGTTGGGGCAGCCAACACTTGTGAGGAAGGAACTCTTGTAGCCCTGCAAGAAGTTCCAAATGCAGATCAAGAGCAGCTTGGTTGCACTGCGCTTTGCAACATGGATGAAGGGGAGGTCTCAAGGAGAGATCTCACTATAGATGCACTTCAACACACTATGGAACACAATGATTTGGTTCCCTTCTCACAAGAGCAGATAGAAGATGGAGGACATCTTCGGATGGATAACATTTCTCATGCTTGTGTTGGACATCCCTTGAGCCCCACACATCATGATGGGAGGTTTTTGCCTACCACCTATTTGATTCTTGATAGGGTCTCATTGATCCTTGAGAAGTTTATATTTCAAAATCCCATGAAGTGCAAAATCAACAATTTGATTTGGGAGGATGGTAGCCCTCATGGGAGGAGTACCAGGATGAGGAGAAGAAGGGGGCATCCACAAGTGATTGAGTGGATGGGGTTGATGAGCAAGGAGCTAGGAGGCTACTTGCAGATCTATGATACCGGGCAGCAGGAGGCTTGGCTGCGCTGGTTACTCTTGAAAGAGTTTGGCCATCTCTTGGCAAACACTCTTCCTAAGAGTCGGAGGGTGGAGGAAAGATGGCTGGATACTTGCATCATTAAGCAGCATAGAGTATGTATGCATGGTGTTGATATGATACTCGTTATTTCTTCATCACATGAGTTGTATGATGGAAGTATGGGGAGGCAGCAAATTATTTGGTTGCTTGGTTTGTTTCTGGGAGAGCAAGGGCAGATTTGCTCTCACACTTTGCATGATGTTGCAGGAAGAGGGGATGGCACTATCTCCTTGATCTTTGATGATGATGGGGAAGCACTTCCATCTTGGGGAGTATTCCACACTTGTTGCAGCAGTATTAGAGGAGTCTTTGACAGGGAGCATGTCAAAGAACAGAGTCTTGTATTGACAGGAGCTTATTTGCATGAGCCCCCAGCGTTGTCACCTTGGAGCAGAACATTATGGATGGAGTGTGCGCAACAGAGATATGGTGGATCTATAACCCATAGGTCCCAGGATCACTTCATATTTGTTGCACAAAGAGGAGGTAATGATGATAGAGACATCTATGGCATATTCTTCTTAACTTGGATTTCCAAGCATAAGGAGGATTATCTTCTTGTAACACATGGTTCATTCTTCTTCATAGCATGCCAGAACACTATGGAGGGGGGCTCATGTATGGATCCATGTACCATCTTACTTCCTGCATATGGTGAGGGATTTGTTTTTACATTCATTGATTTTCACACTCTTGCCATTCCTATGCAGTGCATTGCTTCACAAGGGGGCAAGCTTGTCACATTGCTCCATGAATTGTATTGGGCCAATCTACATGATGGAGGCAGCCATCTCTTTTGTGGCCTTGGGCAAATGTTTTATCACTACATGTATGTTCATTTGCTGCACTATAGCATGTATCATATAAAGACATGCATGATTAACTATGTAACAAGAAACATTTTTCCTTGTACTTTCATCAAGCAGCAACTTGTAAAACTGCGCTGTACTTGTTGGGGAAGCTGTTGGTACCTCTTTGCATCACTTGTAACCTTCAGCGTTTCCTTCATTTTGCTACTGAGCATGTCTCCATTTGCTGATATAGATCAGATTTGTATGGGAGGCTTGATTATGAGAGAGACACATGAGCTGGATGTGTCCTTGAGTATTTTTTGCACTACATGTTCTAATGGGAGCATGAGAGGAGGCATGGCCACCACTACTACATATGTGTTCTCTCTTGAGGTGGGCCATGAGATTGATAGTCATCCATTGTACAGCCATGGGCAAGTGTTTGGTCTTATGTTGTTGTCATATTCAGCCATTTACTATCCATTAGCAGATGTGATGGATCTTGTACATTGCTTGCCATGTAATTTTTTGAAGTTGCAGTGGATGAGACTGCGTTGTATCCTTGTGAGAGATTGTTTGCATCATGTATCATCATGTAAAACCTTCAGCAAACATCTCATTAGAATGATCCATGATGACCATGTCCTATTCTTCATGGATGGATTGTTTTGGGCCAGCTTGTTCTTCATTGTTGGAGGAACCTTCATTGGAGGATTTTTCTTCACTTTGCCACTGGAGGGCAATAATTGTGCAGCCCAGGATCAGCATACACTCTACACTTATCATAAGTGGAGAGAAGGACAGCATGGGGTAAGCTATGATGCTTGCCAAGGTCAAATTTTCATCCCACCTTCATTACCGGAGCTTGAGGTGGAAGGGGATTTTCAGGAGTTGCCTTGTTGGGAGGTGGCTCATTTTGTTTGGATGATTGCTTGGGGATGGAGGATCCACATGAGGGAGATGTCCCTCACTACATTCCAGACTCCATGCCTCGAGTGGAGATTCTTCAGTTCTACCCTTGCAGTTGATTGGAGAGAGGTGATGAGTTGGTACGCAGTTGATGGGCCAGCTTACACAGTCATAGATGCAGAGCAGCAGGGGTCATGGTCTTCATCAGTCATAGCCAGAGGCAGTGCGCAGTCCGAGCCATGGGACTTGGGCTATTATTGGCCATGGTGGCAATGGGATCCAGGAGGATTGTTGGTTGGCTGGTACCGTGAGAGATCAGTTTGGGATCCTGGCATTGAGAGATCCCTACATATCAGGATGATGCAGAGTACAGGGGAGATTCAGTGGCGCATCTGGGACCCAGGCATACTTTGTAGTATCGTGGAGAGCATCCGCTAGGAGGAGACTTGTTCAGGCAGTTGCTTGAGGGCAAGCAACATTTTGCCAGGGGGGACTGTAATATTCCTAATTTGCGACAGCAAATTGGAATATTCTATTTTGTTTATTTTGCCACCTATAGTTTGTAAGTAAATAAAAAGTGAGTAAAGAGGGTCTAAACTCACTTCAATGAAATAAGACATCCACCTAGTAACACAACGTTGTGACTTAAGTGGGAGTCAAGGGGGGACCCAACACCACGTGGAGGAGGGGGACTATGGACACTCTAGAAGTTTCTCCAAGCTTCTGCGCAGATAAGGATGAGAATGTGGATAAGGATGAGGATGTGGAGGAGAGAGAGAGGCTACATTTGGTTTTGGAGGGAAACCAACACTATAAAAGATAGAGGAGCCTCCTCATTTGGACATGCTTGGATATTTGGATTGTTGATTATTGAGTGAGACATATTGTCTTCTCTTTGGCACGCTGGCTGTTTAGCCCGTCTGCTGCACTGTTTAGTGCAACCGAGTGTCTCCGTGCGGAGATCTCACCCTTAGCCCCGGGGGACTTCGAGTGCCTGCTCGAGCAAGGTTATTTTCTTAGCATCATCCTCCAGGACAGCGTTATTGCTGCAGCAGCGTAATACTGTGTTGTAGGGTGTTGCCGTGGTGACTTTACGACACCACTTCCTTCTCTTGTTTTTCAGAGGGAGAGTCTTTCTTCCTTTTGGAGGATCAGATTGGAGGACTTTGGAGCTCATTTTCAGATCTTGGCATCAGGCCAATATATTCTTCATGGTATACTGCGCAGTTCTTTCCCCAGATCTGCATTATTGCTGAGGGAGCAGCGTTCCAAGGGTTTTGGCATCATTTTGGAGTGAGATCTTTGATTGAGGGTGATCCTTGGATTGGCCAACCAATCCAAGTATATTTTTGATCTGATACTGAAGTTTGCTTCAGAAATTCTGAATCATTCTTCAGATCTACTGCAGTAAAACTCAGATCTGCTCCGGCATTTTCATGTATTGCTGAAATCCCCAAGGGGAAAGTAATAAAGAGCCCTTTGGGCATTTTGTCTCATTATAGATCTCTGTTTTCATGTATTTATCAGTTTCAGATCTGTAATATAATAAATATAAGCTTCAGCCTCCTGGAGAAACGCTGAAGGGTTTCTGGATCAATCTTTGTCTTGCGGCACCTCTATTTTGACGGGTTTTTCTATACAAACTGTTGTTTAACCTTGCTGAATGCATATGCCGTGTTCCCAAACCAATTCTCTGATCATCCCTACTGCTATACATCTTATTCCTTCTGAAAAGACGCAGCCCTTGCTTCAGTAAAATTCTGCATACTCAAAGTCTTGGGAAATCAGGGTTTTTCTTGACTAGTCAAGAAGGAGGAACTGTTTAACATAGCAAAACGCCTTTGTTTGAGCTGAAATTCGACATGGAAGTCCCTCTTGACCTATTATAACATATTCCAGAACCTTGACCCGTCATTTTACGCATATTTCCTTATTCACTCATTTTAGGGCCAAAATCCTCACTTTTCCCCCACCTTTTTGCCCTTAAAAGCTGAGTAAAGGTTGCTGTTGCTATTTATTTTGGTTGCTAAACATTTTCAGAGATATTATATGATAGCTGAGCCCTCATACCTGAGGAATGCGTTTTTATGGCATGATCTGCTGAAAATTTCATTTTGGGATATTACATTTGTCCTTCGGTCTTGGGACCACATTTCAGACATCATTTTTCATAATGGACATGTACTCTTCGAGCATAGCATCCTTCCAAACTTGATGCTTTACGACTTCTTCAAATGATCCAGGCTCAGATTGAACGATTGTACTCATGGCTACTAGATACCCTTGGCATCTATTCGGCTTCTTGCTTTCCTGCAATGTCCCCCTTTGGGGCCATATGTCTCTCGGCATCTTCGAGAGTGTCCCTAAGCCATGAGGGTATTCTCTTCTTTCTTCCAACAACGCCATTTGCTCAAGAGAATATACGGTTGAGGTCTCCCTCTTAATGCCAGCTCCTCTGCAAAAATCATTGAACTCATATGACTCACATTCAGTGCCATTATTAGTCCTCAAAATCTTGATCTTCTTCAAGAATTATATCTGAGCGTTGCGAGAGACGTCATCCATACAAGTCATGAAATGGAACATCCTCCCAAGCATATCAGAATGTATCTATTTGCAAGACATCAGATGTCTTTGTGACACTTGAGGGCCCCTTGTATGCTTTCCTTCGGCACAACCTTGACATATGCTTTCATGATTATTTTAGAATTCGGGCATCCCATATACCAACTTCCTTGCTTCGAAAAGGGCTTTGTAATCATAGGTCTGAAATTTACTTACCCATCGTCAAGGCTTATTTTATGGAATTATAGCCATACAAGTATCATAGCCATATACTGTCATACATCTTGACAGGTATCATACACTGTCATCACTGATTACAATGTTGCCATAATATTGTCATACACATCACTATCATATCCATCACTGTCATATTGCCATACAGTACTGAAGATATCAAACTTCATGGTTATATATATTTTTCCATATGCCACCGAAGATACCACAGATCAAGTTCATATAGTCTCTGCCATATACAGTGAGGTCATATATACTTTTCCATATGTCACTGTTCTAAGGCTCATCGACCAGCCATTGATATTATCCTTAGATTTTCTTAAACAACATTAAAAAACAGACATACTTTAACAAACTTTCCATGTAAGAATCAATTTTACATACCTCTTCTTTTTGCACAAAAATCTAGAGAGAATACATCAAACCTCTGAACAGGCTTCCGGCGAGGCTGAGCAAAAAACTAGGTCTTCAAGCAGACTAGAGAAAAACCATTCATAAATCGATTTGTTCTTGCTGCAACAAGTCTGCTTCTGTTGGTAACGGTTAGGGCACCCATAAGGTGCAATAGTCTTTGGAACAGTCACCAAGCAGTCCTTAAATGACTGCGGCCTTTCCTAGAATAGGTATCCTTCATTAACCGATTCAAAACACAACCCTTAACCTCCACACAGTTCAATACTATAAGCTTCTAGAGCTGCAGTCTTCCAAGGTGAGACCCTCCAACACCACGTTGTCCCTTTTTCTACCTTAACTATTTCAAAACAACCTAAGAACAACCTGGCTATAGCCTGCGGCTATACCTATAATATTTGGCAAAACCAAAGAATTTGCAGTTGCTATCAATTTGACGTGAAACAATTTCAGCCCCCTTGGACATTTCCCAAAGATCAAAACTAGGCTGCTGCTCAATTGCTCCCATGTTATTGACTTGCATGGTTCTGGCTGCATTCCTATCCACACCACCATGTGCTCCTGAAACCTCTGATTGACATGGTGATATCATATGCATGTGCCAGTTTCCCACCAAAGCTTCCATTCCACTATTTGAAAATTGTGGACTGCCATTCAAGCCAGTCCATCTTACATTTCCACTCTGCTTGTGGGATTAGGCAGCAAAGGTCGCAGAGATCTTCCTATTTGACACACATTTGTAGGCTATTTGGAAAACCCATTGACCACAGTCCTTATGCATCCACAATTTTACCCTCTTGGTCCTGAAACTGTTTCCTTGAAAGCTTTGGCTGCTGGCTATCTTCCAGGATATTATTTGTTAATGAACCATGGAATTCTTGCACCTCCCCCACAGGTTGAAAGCTTGAGAAACTATCTGAATATAGCGAGTCGTGCCTAAGTGGCGGCATCCAATTTTCTGAAACTAGACTTCTTTGACAGCCCATACCTTCTGCTTTGACATCATCCAGCAAGGTACTGTGACTGTTCTACAGCAATTCGGTGCTCCTGAAATGACATCAAAACAGGCCCTCTCACCCACGCTGATCCAGAGTTCCTTGCTGCAGCTTAGAACAGAAAATACCTCTGTCCACCGAGCTATTGTGAAGCAAGTGTTGGACACAATGGATCTTTCCCAATAGATCGGTGATTGCTCTCAACACAAGTTGGGCTCTGTCTTCACCTTAGCTCTGATACCATGTTAAGTTTATGAAGATGTTCTATGCTAGATGCAAATTTACTTTAATCTTCTAGGGCCCAAATAGCAATCACATGAAAGTAAGATGCTGATAGAACATATCGATAGATCGATGGAAGACAAGCCAATAAAAAACAGAGATGAAGAATGGTGGCGTTACGGCGATCAGTAGGATGCTTCAACCAACAAAGTCTCCATAAGGTCAGTCAACCCAATGTGTCACACAAGCCCAAGACTGCTCATCAAAACGCTGCATTAAAAGCGCTGCACCAAGAAGCCCTAACACATCACCATGAGAAGCCCTAATCACATTACCATCCATGAGAGAAGAGAATGCCTCCAAAATGTGTGTTATAAAAAGAACTCCAAGTCTATCCAATATATAGTCATCTTTGGGGGTGTGTGACACATCTCTTATGCATGTAGGATAAATCTGGCCGCCCTTTCACATGTGGAATAAATTCAAAATACATGTTCTGCTCATCCAATCAAGATGATCTTTAGATCGATCTTGCACCTCTCCGAGAGAGGAATCCAATAAAAATATTGGCATCATCATTTGAGCAGTACAATATGGAGTTTGGACCTAGTTGTCCAAAATTAACATATACACTCTAACTGATTCAAAGATTGTAATCACACAGATTTCACCATCAAGATTCAAAGGAGAAAAACATTTACAGAAGTTTCTGAACTTGAAGAGGTGTTATCAGTTGATTTTAACTCCTGATTTAGTTATTTCTATATATCTTGTTTCAGATAGAAGACCAAGCCAAATCTGGAGTTTTTCCTAAGGGTTTATCTCTGCCATATATTGGGGACCAGCTTCTGGAAGAAAGTCTAAGCTCAGAGGTCGAGTTTCACTGTTGAAGGGGCATTTTTCCTTGGTATTCCATTTTTGGATGAATTTCTGCTTGTGGGTTGAAGTCCTTACTTCTCCAGACAGTGGCACGCATATGTGGGTAGAATGCTGGGCATATTGCTTCTGTGAGGGGCCGTGTTACATTAAAGGAGCCAAGAACAACTGCTGTAGGAGACCACGCATTATTCACATCCCTGGCTGAGCGTGTTTGTGAAAGAATAGTGGCCAAGTCTGCTAGTTTGTTGCTGCTGTGTGAAATATCGAATCTCCTGCCCAAGTAGAGGTCAAAATCTCTCCTCCATGAAAGATTACCTCACATCTTTGGTTGGTAAAATCTGAGGCTGAACATAGGGCGTATTTGCTGATTAAGGTCATGTTTAAATGTTGGTTCGAGTGGGTATTTGTGCATCCCTCCTCGTTGGTTATATACTAGGGCTGATGATGCATTTTTTTTTTTTTTAATAGGGAACTAAGCAACCTCCCCGGGTATATGTAACAGCCCGCAAGCCACATATACCAGTAACTCATGATTTCGCAAGGACCGAGGTGTCCAGCAACGGGGACGTCTATCCCTCTAGCTTGGTCATTGACGGGCCATAGACAACCCTACCCCCGCCGGTTTTGAACCTGTGACCTCCCAAGAGAAATCACAAGTTCTTAACCATTAAGCCCACTCAGGTTGCCTGATGATGCATTTCTTCATGTGACTGGGCTGTATTACTAAAGGAAAGACACTGGTTGGTATGACTGACAAGGAGACTGATATGTATGACTGATTTCCTTGAGAAAGGCTGATAAATCGAAGGTCATCTTGCTTGAGCTATTATACCAGGTTCCCCTAATCCTATTAAGCACTGTATAAACCTGTGCCCAAATATATGTGTGACTGTCCAGATTCAGATTTATTATCTCTCTAATGTGTATCAGCTGTGTGAAGAGCATTTTTGAGCTTATAAATAAAGCCTGTTTGATTATTTGAAGCGTTTTCTATGGTTGCAATGCTCGCTGTTCACATATGTTAAGATAAATCACTAAACCTTCACCTACAACAGTTTTAGTACAAACTGTTTGAAGAAAGGTCACTGAAAAACTCATTCAAACTCATTATTTTTTTAAAGAAAAATCGGAAGTATTTCAAGGCGGAATTTTACAATGAAAATTTCCACATGCTCAATTATTGTAATCAGCTAGCGGATGCATGGTCTTACAGTTCTCTAATCTTGTGCATAGACCAGAATTTTCTTTTGAAAGTGTTCTGTTGCAGAAGGCGATTGATAGCCAGGAGCCGGGGAGGGAGTTAACATGCTCAATAACATAACTTAGTTAAATTTTCCAAATATCCAAATATCTATTATCAACATCATATTAGTTAAAAAGGACCCTGAGACCTTACGTGTGAATATGTAATGACTCATGTCATTCACTATAAGACCAAAAACTCTCTTCCAATTATTGTCAATTGTGAACCTAATCGAGACCAATAATAAATTTTGAAATGACATTAAGGGGACCAAGCTTCTCTTGATTAAGGAAACTTTTAATAAAACATCAATTTAATTCCCTCTCTTCCATAGGTGGCATAGCCCCGACTTAAAAAAATCATTGATGTGAAAATGGAAACCCCGCATAAACAGCTCTGACTAAAAAAATCAATAATCATTAATACAAAAATGACAACTCCACGTAAGCACTATAGTTGATAATTGATACACAATCTTTGAAACTAGAAAGGTTCAATCTATAATATTGTCACCTGTGTAGACAAACTTCAGTGGTATATCTGTTCATGGTCTTACAAGGAAGTGCCCATCGAGCAATATTTGTGATGGTTGAACCTCCAACTTCTGGATACAGACATCAGGTCCTAATGAGTACTTCTTCACAACGGCATGCTCATCAATTCCTGCAATCCCTGTACTGGTGCACGATATACGTAAACTTTTCCCATCATCTTCTACTTGCAGCCTTAAAGCAGTTTTCTGATCTTCCTTTGTATTATTTATGGATGCACATGCAAACCTCACATTCTTAAGCAAGGATTTTTTCTGTAATTGAACAGCTCCATCTTTGAATCTCAAATACGTATCTGGGGCATTGTTTGTAATGTAAAACCTTTCTGACAATAGCTTTTGTAATGCTTTTCCCAGCAGAGGACTTGCAAGGCTTATGATTGAACAGGAAGACAAAAGAAACAGCCAAGTTAGCTGAAATGCAAGAGTTGCATAAATGAATAAAGCAAAATTCACTAGCAAATTCAAATGCTTCTCATACCATTGTAAAAGTTAGTTGAACAACATATCATTTCATCTTCTTAAACAGCTATTTAGTTTTTGAGCTAAATGTTACACTAGTCATCTTTCTCTATTTTTTTAATATTTGAAGTTTTTGGTCTTCAAAAAATTGAGAAGAGTTCCCTGTTAATGATCTTGCTGCATCTTAGATGAAACCTGCTCATGATCAGGGAATTTTCTCTAGGTCAACGAGGAAGATGTTCTTCGAATTCCTTCATGATGTGAAGTTTTTTGTAAATTATCTTAGAAGATATGATATAGCCAAAACTGCAAATGCACGCATGTCCTGCCCAGTTGTCTGCATACCACTTTAAAATTCACAAGCTTGACTTGATCTTCTGACCAGCTACATTAGTGCAAGTCTGATTGTTTAAACACTTACTGGATGCTGTATTAAAACATTGTTTCAAGTCACAACTTTCATATCCAATATGTTGAAATATAACAATAATATAACAGAAAACTGTTGGCTTCACTAGCTAGCAGCAAAGAGATGCAAACATATGTGAAGCAATGGACACTAAGAAATTATAGTCAAGAAGCCCCTGAATGGGAAATTCTATTATCAAACCATTCCTGTGTGTCTATCATACAATTGGTCCCTTTATATGTAATATTCCCAATTAGCAGCAGCTAATTGGCAATATTAATTTTGCTCAAATTTTGCCTTTCTTATGTTTAGTCATAAAATAAACGGGGTGATGGGACCCATAACCCAAACTTCGGATAAAATAACTCCCTAAAGTCACTTAGACAAATTTGGATTTCAGCATGGGGCCCAGGGGAGCCAAGTGACAGCGTAGGGAGAGGGACATCATGGAGGCCGCGTGGGCCAGACAGCACAGTGGCAGCATGGGCTAGGACATCGCAGTCTAGTGGGACAACATGACCATGAGTGGACATAACAGTTGAGTGGGGCCCAAGGGAGAGCTAGGCTTTGAAGCATAAAAGGAGGGAGAGGTTAGCCATTCAGTCATTCTATTATGCATCTTCTGATTTTCTGTCTATCAGACATTGAGCATGCTTACGTTGTTTGGCGAAGTCTACAAGTGTTGTTCAGCACGCGGGTGTCTCTAAGCGGAGATCCCAACATCAGCCTCAGGGGACTACGAGTGCCCGCTCAGATGAGCAGATTCACCATTGATTTTCATAGCAGAGCACGCAGTACCTTTCAGCCAGGAGCCACGCAGTCACTAAGGCAGCGCAGTCACAGTCAAGGATTACGCAGTCTTGGGAGGAGGCAACACCAAAAGTGAAGGGAGATCAAGGATTTCAACCCGGGAGAAGTGTGAAGGGATCAAACCTTCACAAGGCATCATTCGTAGTAGGAGGAGGCCACCATTTTCAGTTTGACAGTTCAGGGCCAACGTGCTCACCTGGAGTGCGTGATTTTCCTAAGGGGGTCAAATTCCGAGGTCAACCTTTCCGGAATCCCTTCCTGGGTTATTCTGGGTTTTCGGAGGAGAGCTCATATCTTGAGTTTCATATTTTTCTGAGCAGGGGAACAGCCCCAAAGAGCAGCTCTATTCCACACAGAGGCAGCAGTTTCGGCAGCAACAACAACAGCTCAGGGAGTTACGTAGTCAGAGAGAGAGCAGCCATTCACAATGGGATTCTGAGAGTATTTTCAGCTTGCCTTGAGAAAGCCAAGGTGCCATCATTCTGATCACCTTTGTACATCTTTTCCTCTTTCAGATTATAATAGAATGGCTCAGCTTTCCTCCATGTTTGCAGTGTTTTTCATGATGTCTCTCTATTTGCTGTACTTATTGTTTATGTTGCTTTATATTGCTGTTTATTTCCTATTCAGAATATTACAGTGGTATCAAAGCTCATAGACTTGGCTCAGCTTGTGCAGAAGATCAGTCTATAACACTCGGAGGAAAGGAATACATCACTTACCGGACAAAGTAGTACATGAGCCGAGAGTGGAGACTCGAGGCCACATTTGGAGAAGGGGACTGCATTGCAGTGGTGGATGCAGAGGAGGAAGAACCTATGGCTGAAGAAAGAGATGACGGGAAGGAGTTCGGGAATCTCCTCCTGAAATCTGTGCAGGAGCTCTTGAGGAAGATAGAGGAGATGGGACAGAAGTTTGCCGCGGATAATAAACAACGTGAAACCCCAATGGGTTTTCACATTGGTGAGGGATCTGACACTTCCCATCACATACATGAGCAGAACACAATGCAACAGGTGGTGCCACACACTCCCCCACATTCCACGATGCCCACATTCTTGGCTACGGTTACCGGAACGGGAGGACCACAGGAGCCGGAGGTCGCTCATTTGGGGGACTATTTTGCAGTATCAATCTTATGGGCGAGATTTTGGTGAAGCTCTCACTTTCCACGACTTTTTCTAGCTCAAGAACAACAACAGACCCTGCAACCAGAACAGAGGTGGTGGGTACATGCAGGGAGGTGAGCTACAACGTACCGTGGGCAGGTTTTTCTTGCCAACTTTTGGCGGGTCATCTAAATGTTTAGCGAAAGCTTGGGTGGAGAAGCTGGACATTTATTTTTAGCTTAATCAGATGGCAGAGGTGGAGGCCATCAAGGTGGCAACGCTGCACCTTGAGGGAGAGGCCCATGACTGGTGGTTCGATGGGATGGCCACGCTGGGTCACTCAACAGTGACAGCGTATGTGGAGTTCACACAGAGATTGGTGGAGCGGTTTGACCGGAAGGATTCGGAAGAGCATTTTGTCGAGCTGACCAAGCTCAAGCAGACCGAGAACTTGGAAACTCACATTTCCGAGTTCTTGAGACTTTCAGTGATGGTACTCGACTTGTCCTCAGCTAGGAGGATTTACATGTTCATTGATGGGTTGGCAGAATCTCTACGTGGACTAGTCAGATCCACGAGGCCTGCTACACTTCAGGATGCAGTCGAGAGGATGAGAGACTTGCAGGATGCTTTGCCCAGGTCCAGGGCACCTTTCCCCCAGAGAACGACATTTCAGCCAAAGGGGAAGGACATGAGAGTTCCATCGCCGAAGGGGAACCAAGGCCGAAGGCCGTTGGACAATGATACTCGGAGAGACTTGAGACGGAGGGAGATATGCTTCACATGCTAGGAGCCATGGGCACTAGGTCATCGATGTGCTGCAGGGAAGGCACATTACATAGAGGCCTTTTCTGACAGTGGGGGAGAAGAAGATGCCTATGAGGAGATAGAGGGAGAGGCCAGCACTGTAGTGCAGAGAGGGGGTCATCTACCACCTCCTCCCCCAGGAGCAGGAGCAGCATTTGCACCCACAGGAGGAGTCCTTGTATCTTTGCGAGGGGTTTCGAAGTATTTGACACTGCGTGTCCGGGGCACCATTCAGGGACAACGTGTTTCAGTTTTGGTAGATAGTGGGGCCACTCATAACTCTATTGATGCCTAGGTGGTAGAGACGAGGGGCATACAAACATAGAGCTTTGATGGCTTCTCAGTACTAGTACCAGGTGCCAGAACTATGCAATGTGCGAGATACGTTTCGGCATTAGCAGTGACCATGGGGACCTACACTATGACAGATCATTTTTTTGTGGTTGACATTCCAAACACCAACGTGGTGTTGGGAGTGCAGTGGTTGATCACGCTGGGGAAGGTCACCACAGATTGGGAGACTTTGGAGATGGAGTGGAAAGACAAGAAGCGTGGTAAGCATGTGATGATTTGAGGCATGCACACATATCCTTCGTTGACAGTTTCAGCACACCGGATGGAGGTAGACTTCCGGAAGGGAGACATAGAGTGGGTAGTAGAGTTGCGTATTTCAGAGACAAGGGCCACAGGGAATGCAATTTACCCAGATGTGTAGTCGATTTTGGACAGGTACTCCACGGTTTTTGGGGATATACCACCAGGATAGCCACCAGACCAAGGGTTTGAGCATACCATTGAGTTGGAGCAAGGTATTCCGCTATGATCACCACACCTGTTACGCAGTAATTTGTCACCGTCCCTGCAATTCCCATCTCGCCCATTGGAGGGTCGTTTTTGTGACCAATAAGCAGTGTCATGCCTTGCAAATACCATCATTTCATCCCTTTCCATGAGGACAACATTTCTCCTGTTGATCATTTCCTGAGCAGACCCCTAAAAACATGCCCATCGCGCCGGCAGCCCATACCATGGCCATTTGGGGTAATTAACACCGAGCTCCGCGCCAATTGGCGTCTGTCCATGACAACCAGCTGCGCCTACCTTCCGTTGGTGGAAAGTTTTTTAAAAAAGGAGGCGAAGTTTCGATTACAACAACTTCGTGGATGAGTCATGAGGAGTGGTTTCGACTGAATAACAACGGCCTTCCTCCTTTGGCCTCTTGTTTCCACCTTATGGGGAACCTCCCAAGGGATAAGGCCTCCCTTCCACTATTGTAGGGATCCCAACCTCCTCCTCTCCTCTATAAATATAGCCTTCATCCATTGATGAAGGGGCTGAAAGGCTGAAGGGCTGAAAGTCTTGAAGTGCCTAAGCTTTGAATCTCCATATTCCCAAGAGCCTTTGTGTTGTAAAGAGCCCTCTTTCTCCCTTAAGGCCATTTCAAGTGAGGAGACCATCGTCGAGAGACTCAGGAGAGGTTTTCCCTTTCCCTGGCGAGCTTTGCGAGACGTGAACAGCTGGAAACCCGTCCGAAAGAGACCGCGACGTCAGAACTTGGTTGTAATCTCTCTTCGTTTATTATTTAATAGATGATTACGATTATGGTTCCACCATGTTTTCCATCATGTTAATATGAGTAATGTCCTTTCTGACTGACATTTAGTTACGCATGCCGGATTTTATGCTTGTATCTGTTTGTTTCTTCTGTGTGCAGGTGTTCATCCGCGGAGATCGTGGAA
>JAXQQM020082304.1:0-18735 GCA_034641835.2 Pinus albicaulis
TTTGTTAGCCCCCTTATGAAATTCTTAACAAGCAAGTTGGGGGCTGAACTGTTTTGGAGCCTTCAAGGAATGTCTTTCCCCTGAAAAATCTTCCTCCTTGAAGTCTCTATATGCTGCTCCTAACATATAGCCCCTCTGCTGATTCATTTCTCAAAAGGCCCATTTTTACCCCTATATTCCGCAAATTTCCCCATCCCAACCTCTGTTTTCCCTTTGTCAAAATTCTCCTTTAATCTCCCCATTAGCTCCTTAAATTTCCCCTAAAATCCTATCTCAACCCCACCATCACCTCTTTATTTCTCCAAATTTCCATTTCACCCCTTTATCGTTACCTCCCTTGGGCCTGAAATTGCATTCCAAATGAGTTAAAATGATGAAATTTATGAGTTTGGGCCTTAGCCCCCTTCCCCATTAGCCCCCGCACCTTCCTCTCTCATAAGACCCGGTACCGCGACCAACGCCAAATCCGCTAGGCACTTAGCCCCTCCAAACCTTTCTCTGCGCGAAAAATCATCAAAAACCCTTTGCAAACGCGCATTTGGGGGTTTTAATATGTTTGGTTTGATCGATGAATCTCCACCATCCGTTAAACACTGGATCCAACGGCACGGAGCACGCCCGAAATAGTGGACCCCGCCTGCCTTACGTCATACCTCCAAACCGCCGGTAAATTCCGCACCACCGTTGCACGCAATGCGATTTTCCCCGGAGCCCCAGCGATTCCACACAGCTGTTGCCGCGTGTCCGAGCGCACTATTTTGAAAACCGCCATTTCGCGCATTAATCTTCGGATGAGAGCCGGGTAGTGGAATTGCTGCGAACCGTCCGATCTAGAGGACCCCATCTAACGACTGTGATTCAACGAAGTTGCACCCCTGATAACTTGCATCCTCCATACGTCTAACCCGTCGTCACCTCTCCCCGCTGCATTGACAGTCGTCGATTTCTATCGCAATCAACGGTCCAGATCCACCCTCCCTTCGTTGACTGTTCCACGACCTCCCGTTCCGCCACGTCAGCATCCCACGTGCACCTTCCATGCACATGCCTCTCCGTTGTATATATTGTTCCATTCTTCGCGATTTTTCATAATTTTTACGTAAACTTCCGCTCTGCCGCATGCAACGTCTTCTGGTCCTCTGTTCATGGATTTTCCACTGGTTTTCCGTGTTTTCGCCCCCATTCCGTCCACTGCACGATCATCCCATCCGTTCACACCACCTCCATCTCCCCATATGTGTTTTCTTGACGAAGTTTGTTGTTTTTGCAGGGTTTTGGAGGAAGGAAAAAATCGCCTTAGCACACAGTCACTGTCACAATGAGAAATCGCAGTGAACCATTTGGCTGCGAATTGAATTTATGGAGAGGGACCAGGGAAGGTGGAGATATGGGTTCCTATTAAATGAGCATACTTCAAACCCCGTGAGGAACTTTCCGGCATCATTTAAAGCATAGTATGGCGAGGTCAGAAAAGAAGGAATGGTTCAGAACGAGGACAAGAGACTAGAACACGAAACAAAGGTTTCGGGCTTTTAATCAGTGTTTTCAAAGGAAGAGCAGCAGATCACAGACCCCGAGGATCGGTCAAAGGATCCTGAAGCGCAGGCAAAGGGTCATATCAGGGTTTTTCGTCAGCAGAATGTTTTTCTTTATCAGGTACAGGTCACCGATACTGTCTTATTTACACACCTTATCCCTGAAAAGATTTTCACCAGACAACAGTTCAAAACCACCGAGGCATTTATGTGACAGACCTTTCAGTAGTTTATTTTATTTTGGTTCAAGACACCAGGAGTACTTCAGCCAAAAGATGTCAAGATCAAATCTGGAGCAGATCATTCTCTCACAAAGCAGGTGATAGAGATTAAATATACAGCATGTCAAGCAGAATGGGTTTCGGCCCTACATTCATTGTTGTGTTTAAAGATACATTTAATTTTCACCTACTCCTTCAGTTGATCTTCCGTGTCTCTTCTTCTATAAAGCACAGAAGGGTATTATTACAAGGGTTGTTGATGAGAAATCAGTGGAATGCAAGTATTGTTCCTATTTGAGACAAGTTCTCTGTGTATATTGTAAGATAGACTGAGATTAGATGTATTCAGACTGAATGTTCAAGCTATGGGCTATGATGTACCTGATTGGTGTTGTTTTTAATATGACAAGCATGTTTCTTTGGATCCTGATCTAGAGCAGCTGGTGATGTTTCCTCTTTCTCTGTATTTGTGATTGACTTGCTCTTATGTTATGTTCCATTTCATTTCATTTCTACTAGTAGGCAACAGAAGTATAATATAGGACGCACCCTTGATAGGTGCCCTATGTTTCCTGCTCTCCCTACCTCAATGTTTTCTGCTTATATGTGTATCTGAATGTTGATTTCAATTGATTTAACTAGTGTAGTGGATGATATTGCCTGCTCTCTGATGTATGAATTGATGAAGTCCATGTTTAGATGTTCTTTGTAGGATTTAGCTAGAAGGTTTGCAAACATTTGGGATTAGTGTTAGCCCTGTCCACTAGCACCCTTGCACGACCAACTAGCCTTTCTATGATCCCTTGTAATTGCCTCTAATTCTGTCCAAGCAGGCCTGGAGTTAAATGACCTTTGGCCTGATCTATAGATAGAGTTGGTTGGTTCTCCTCCTTTCATTTTCTTTCCTTAATGTCCCATTCCACCAATCATCGCTTAAGATCCAAATGCTCTAGATGACTAGCCCAACTGAAAGCTTTCACATTGATTACAAATAAATCCTTTCTTGACTCCATAGCCCAATGGCTTTGATGTTCTCTGAGTTATCTGTCTCTGCCTAAGATTCTTCTTTGCTCATCCTTGTCACATATTGGTCCTTCTTTTCCTGATTCCCTCCAACTAAACATGAACAATCAAACAAACAACCATGAACCTACAACTAGCCTAAAATCACAACTTAGAGCTTCAAAGTTAAACCTTTGACTACCATAGAGAGATCCCTCTCTGGACCTAGGAGGGCTAGATCCTAAGGTCTGAAAGTGGTTCTATGTTGTCTCATCTTTTGGTCTTTATCAACCTGGCCAAAACATGGGAACCCCAACATAATGGCGACTCCGTTGGGGAATTCTGAGTACATTTCGCCTTAAACATTCGTAAAAAAAACCTCAGAAGCTTATAACTCTGGTTAGGTTGACAGTAAGTCACCCCTTTCTTCAATCGACCTCCATTATTGAATATCCACCATACTCTTAGACAGAGTCTGGAAAGGGCCAGGTAGCCTCCAGATCTCATCCTCTCTTCAGAGGTGGCATATTTGGTAAATGCCCTCCCAGTCAATCTCTGGTTGGAGCTTGTTGTTTTAGAGAAGATTCCTGAAAGGTGATAGTGCCTGAGCACTGTGGTGGACAGTGTACCCCTTAGAAACATCCTAAACCCTCCACCTGGCGACTTCATTGTTCCTAAACGAAAAGACTCCACTGGTGATCAGTAGGCCTGCTGATTATCTTGGTTTCACAATCAGACTCCACTAGGAGGCCAGCTCCTGAGACAACATTAAACACAGTAGAAGTAACGAGTAGGGTTAAGCTGCTTGGCTTATAAACACCATTCTGGCTTTCAGAACCATCCACACAAGAGCTTATCCCAACCTTGACCCACCGGAAATAGTTGAAAACCCAGAGAGTATCCTCAAAGGAGCTCCTACATCTAAAAGACCAACCATTTCCAGCCACATTCTTAGAGCTAATTCTGCACCAAAAGATCTTGCAGCTCTATTAGACCCTTTCTTCGACCTAGACCTTCAAAACAAATTACCTAGAACTAGGTCATCCAATCATCTAGACCAGCAAGACCTCAAATTTTACAATACACCATCTAACAGAGGTCAAAACACTTGGGACAGTGAAACCCCTCCTTCCACACCACATGATTTTCACTTCCACCAAAACTTGGGGCTCTCTCACCCTAGATCTGCTCAACAGACTTCTGCTGGTCCAAACATCCCTGTCACCCAAATACCAGCTGCTCAAGCTAACCCTATACCCCACCAGAACATCATCATGGCAGCCTGGTATGCTCCTTTGCTTTTACCTCAACCTTTGTTACCCTTACCCAATGATTATCAGTCAAAAATACCACACTTCACTGATAAAGAGTCCATAATAGCTCAACAACATGTAGATAGAATGGAGGACTCTTTTGATTAAATGGAAATTGATGATGAAACAATCAAAATGAGGATCTTTGCCCAAATCTTAGGAGGTGAGGTAAAGAAATGGTTTAAGAGTTTGCCTCCTGGCAGTATTCAAGATCTCCCTGCATTATACCAGACCTTCATAAACAAGTGGGAGGTTAGAGAAAACCCTCGCCAGCTCCTAGCAGAATACATGTCCCTTAAGAGGAACGTAGGAGAGAGTGTTCACGATTACACCACTAGATTCAACAGCATTTATAATGCTCTCCCTCCACACATGAAGCCTCCGCAAGGTATGGCCCTAGAAAAATATCCTGATGGATTTGATGCTGACATGGCCTATGAGCTTAGAGATAAAGAGTACACCACACTGGAAGACATGCAGAAAGGAGCCATAACCATAGAAGCAAACTTAATGGAAAAAAGGGCAAGATTAAAAGCTGAAAAGAGGGTAACATATAGGGATGAAAACGTAGCTTCCACGTTTGATCCCAAATATGACAGACTTTCAAAAAATGTGGAAGAACTTCAACAAATGATAAAGAGGATGGTTGTCCAAAACAACAACCAAAATAGAAACCATAACCAAAACATTAGAAGAAACAATGCTGCTCCCAACAGACAAAGAGAGTTAGAACAACAAATCATTCCCCCATTTCAAGAAAAAATTTTAGATGAAGATGAGGGAATCATTGAAGAGTCTGAAGGGAATACAATAAAAATGTTTGAAGCAGAGGACTCAATCCTAAATTATGATTCAGAAGAAGATCAACCCTCCACCACTGGTTGTGATGAGGAATGTTTGGAAACTGAGGATTATAGATTAGGATTTGAAGATGCCATGCTACAGGTCAGGGAACAATATGAACTTAGGAGCAAGAAAAGCCAAGATACTTCCAAAACGAAGACTCCTGAGGTAACCATCAAGAAAAGACCTGACAAAACTTCTAAAGCAACCTCTGTAAATAACAAAACAACAGCAGAAAGTTCTGGTAAACATAAGGAGAAGGACAACCAGGACACCGAAAAACAAAGTCAACCAACCAGCAGTACTAGCACTTCGGTTAGTACTCTTGATATAACTGTTCCAAACCTTGTACATAGTGAGAAAACACCAAATGACTCAACCACCAAGGCATCAAATAAAACAGAGTCAAGTGTTTCCAAGACACAGTCCACTTTCAATTTAGAGGGTGAACTTGCAAAAATCAAAATCTCTGTACCATTATCTGAGCTGGCCACTCAGGATGGATATAAAGGCCAAATTTTGAAAGCATTGAATCTAGGGGAAAACAATGATACTGTAAATCTGAATGATGATCAACCATCCCTACTCTTTGGTCCAAAAATTGAAGGAAAGTTTCAAGAAGGGGTAGTTCCACCTTTTTATATCAGTCTCAACATTCACGACAAGATCCTTCATAATGCCATGCATGACTCTGGTGCATCACACAATCTAATGCCTAAGGTAGTGATGGAAAGGCTAGGCCTGGAAATTACTCGACCCTACAAAGACTTGTACTCATTTTACTCTAGTAGAGTAAAATGCCTAGGACTGATCAAAGACTTATGCGTGAGTCTGACCCAGATTCCTGCCAAGTGTATGGTCATGGATGTTGTGGTGGCAGATGTGCCACAAAAGTATGGCATGCTATTGTCAAGATCATGGGGAGCCAAAATGCAAGGGACAATGTAGATGGATGGCTCATATGCCACTATCCCTATATTTGGCCAACTTAGAATACTGTATAGAGAGTCTCAGATGAAATTCTTAGTCAGTAGCCCTGAGAAACCTAAAAAATCACCATTATACTCGGTACATACAGATATAGACTCTTTCATTCTCTACAATGACCAATCCTCAGAAGAGCCGAGATCAGATAATGGAAATACAAACATACAACCCACGGATTTCAACATCATGGCTACTCTGGAATAATACGAAGAAGAAGACCATGGGAAAACTGCTGAAAATATAACTCCGAATAAAACAGAAACAGAACAAAAACAGCAAGCTAGCCACCTCCCTGATCTCCATGCCCATAATGAACCACAGAATAACCCCTCTCCTAGTACAGACCTTACAACTCAACATAATGACGAATCCAGCTGTAGGGGAGGGGATGAAGACGGAGTAAACAATGAACCCCTGTGGGAAATGAACTTTGATGGGTCCTGTATGAGGCAGAGTGTTGGAGCAGGAGTGTGGCTGTGTAACACTGAAAATGATCACGCAGAGAGCCACGCTGTCAATCTGCATTTCAAATGCACAAACAATATTGCAGAATATGAGGCTATGATCTTGGGCTTAAATCTGTTGAAAAAAATAGGAGCTCGTAGGATAGCTGTGAGAGGAGACTCAGAGTTGATAATCAAACAAGTGAATGGTGAGTATTCAGCAAAACACCCCAGGCTTGGGGCATATAGGAATGATACTCTAGATTTGCTGAAAACATTTGTTGAATATGAGTTAGTATTCGTTCCTAGAGGGGAAAACGCAGTTGCAAATGGATTAGCTTGCCTAGCTAGCTCATATCCTAAGACCCCAGTTGACCAACAGATTATCATTCAGACCAAATTTAGGCCTTCAGTACCAGATAATGAAAAATATTGGTAGGTTTTTGAAGGAGACAAACAAATTGAGGATTTCCTAATAGGTAGAAATGAGTTTGAATTTTCTGATTCAAACTCTAAATCTGACAACATCTGCCTAGATAAAGATTCCTCAGATGAGGAAGAAACACCCTGTAACATAGCAATAAACCTTTTTTCTGATAAAGCTGGAGATTTGAATAAAGACAGTGAAAACACAGAAAATGAAGAAGTAGAGGTGCTGGAGGCCAAAGATAAGAACATACCCAGAGGCCTGGCACCCTTATAGGACCTTTTTTATTTCGATGATGTAGCAAAGAAGCCCACCATTGAACATGCTGATTCTGATGTGGAAGAATGAAAAATTGGAACTGAAGAAAAAGCCAAAATGATAAAACTGGCTAAGTCTATACCTGCAAACATGAAGAAAAAATACATTGACTTGTTTAAGGAATTCATTGATGTGTTTGCATGGAGCTATGAAGACTTAAAGGCCTATGACACCAACATCATACAACACAAGATACCACTAAAAGAAAATCAGAAGCCTTTCAGACAAAAACTTCGAAGAATCAATCCAAAACAATTGCCCGCAGTAGAGAAAGAAATTAAAAAGATGTATGAAGCTGGCATAATTGTTCCTGTGAGGTTTTCTGATTGGGTGTCAAACTTAGTGGCTGTAAGGAAGAAGACAGGGGAGATCAGACTATGCATAGACTTCAGAAACCTGAATAGAGCCCCCCTAAAAGACAAATACCCTTTGCCCAGAATGGAACATATCCTACAGAAGGTAGTAGGCTCTAAAAGGATCTCCCTGCTTGATGGTTTTTCAGGATACAACCAAGTTCTGGTACTCCCAGAAGATCAACTCAAAACAGCTTTTACCACTCCATGGGGCACCTTCATGTATGTAAAAATTCCCTTTGGATTGATGAATGCTAGAGCTACCTTCCATAGAGCAATGGACATTGCTTTCTCAGATGAGATAGGACATTTTATAGTTATCTATTTGGATGACTTGACCATCTTTTCTAAAACTGAAGAAGAACACTTGAAACATCTGAGGAAAGTCTTTGAAAAATGTAGAAGGTACGGTCTATCCCTAAATCCTAAGAAAACTGTCTTTGGGCTGCAAGAAGGTAAACTTCTAGGCCACATTATATCTGATAAAGGGATCAGGATAGACCCACAAAGGGTTGAGGGAATACTTTGAATTACACATCCAAGAAACATCAAGGAGCTATAGTCCTTCATTGGGAAGATCAATTTCCTTAGAAGATTTATCCCCAATCTTGTCGAGCATCTTAGGAAAATGACTAAAATGCTAAAGAGAGATGCAGGAATTAAGTGGACTGTTGAAGCCAAGAAATATTTTGAGTTAGTAAAACTTGCACTCACTCAGGCCCCTATGCTTATCAGCCCTGACTTCTCAAAGGATTTTCTGATCTTTTCATTTGCTTCCCAACACACAATAGTTGCAGTTTTGCTGCAGAAAAATTCGGAAGGTAATGAATAGCCCATAGCCTTCTTCATTAAAGCCTTAAGAGATGCACCCTTAAAGTACAACATCATGGAAAAGCAGGCCTATGCTCTGATTAAGGCCTTAAAAGACTTTAGGGTGTACATTCTGCATTCTCACACCATTGCCTATGTGCCAAATATAGTGGTTAAGGATATCTTGTCCCAAGACCCTGATGGAAAAAGGGGCAAATGGATTGCTATCATCTTGGAATACAACCTTGAAATAAAACCCACTAAGCTGATCAATGGTCAAGGCCTGGCCCAATTAATCGCTGAATCTAATCTGCAGGCCCTTGACATTAACATGATAAATGCCTTAGATGAGCAGGAAGGATTTCCCCATCCAACTGTTGAGGAGCAGTTCCAGAACTCTCCTTGGTATACTGATATCCTTTACGTGCTCACTAACCTCAATGCCCCTGCAGAACTGTCCAAAACAAAGGCCAGATTCATAAAACTCAAGGCTAGAAATTACTGCATTATGAATGAAAGCTTATATTGGAAAAATTCGAATGGCCTTTTGCTGAAATGTTTGTCTGAAACTGAAGCTGAAAGAATCAAATAAGAATTCCATGCTGGGGAGTGTGGAGGCCACCTGAGTTGGAAAACCACTGCAAATAAGATACTCAGGGCTGGTTACTATTGGCCTACACTCTTTAGTGATGTCCATAAAATGATTCTTGCCTGCCACAAATGCCAAATATTTGAGGGTAAAAGAAAACTCCTCCCCCTCCCTTTACAGCTCATCACCATGGAAGGTCCCTTCATGCAATGGGGCCTAGACTTTATTGGGGAGATTCACCCTTCTTCCTCTACACAACATAAATGGATCCTAACTGCTACGGATTACTTCACTAAATGGATAGAAGCCATACCCACTAGGAATGCCACCGATTCTATCATTATTAGGTTCCTAGAAGACTTCATCTTATCTCGTTTTGGTTGTCCAAGGAAAATAATCACAGACAACGCCGCTGCTTTCGGATCCAAAAGAATGATTGATTTCTGTCACAGGTATGGAATAGCACTTGGACATTCAAGTGCCTATTACCCCCAGGGCAATGGCCTAGCTGAATCATCAAATAAAAGCCGGGTTACAATCATAAAGAAGCTGCTAGAAGAGAACAAAAGATCATGGCATAAAAAGTTGATACATGCTTTGTGGGCAGACAGGCTCACTACAAAGAAATCTATTGGCATGTCACCCTTTCAGCTGGTTTATGGGACTGAAGCAGTGTTTCCTACTAGTCTTGGAGTTCCAGTGATTAAACTTGTTCAGGAGATCCAATCAGAAGAGGACAACATGATAAGGAGAATTAATGAAACAATCCATTTGCAACAAACAAGAGAGCAGGTTTATAACAGGGCTATCAGAGTTCAAGAAAACATAAAAAGGTAGTTTGACAAAAGGACCAAAGCTTCAGATTTCAAGGTTGGAGATAAGGTTCTGAGATGGGACTCAAGAAGAGAGGAAAAAGGCAAACATGGTAAGTTTGACAGTTTGTGGCAAGGTCCATATATCATACAAGCCACTGTGGGTCCTAATGCGTTTTTTTTGCAAGAACTCGATGGCATAGAATTGTTTGGGGGTCCTGTCAATGGCAGGATGCTCAAACATTACTTATATTGATTTTCCATTTCCAGTTTCATCTCCATTGTACATACCATTGCAAGTTTTCATTTTCAGACAAAAAAAAGAAGAAGAAGAAGAAGAAGAAGAAGTTCCAAAAAACAGAATGAAAAGAGAGGTTCAGACATGCTCAAAACATGAACCTCTGAAGTAAAAAGCATGGCTCAAACCTGATCAAAATCTGAGCCAAAAGGAAGCAGAATAGCTGATCCTAAAATGCTCAAAACCTGAGTCACACGAAAGAAAGAAGGATGTTTCACAGTTGCAGAATTCCATGCCTTCATAGTTTTTTTTTCTACAAGTTTCTGCCCAGCAAGTCAGACAGTATAATCCTGACTTGGCTGTGTTTAAATTTCCTGTCTTAGAATGTAGGTGAAGAAACCTGTTGGACAGTTTAATCCCAACAGGTAGTAGAATAGGTAGAGAAACATGTGAGGCCAACAGTCTAATCTAGCCTCATGGAGCAATAAGGGTAGAATTAGAATAGGTTTGTTTTTTGTTTTGCAAAATAAAATGTAAAGGGTCTGCTAGTTCAAATGCACCCAAGGGAAAATTGTAGAGTTGTAGTTTGGGTAGGTAGATTGGTTGGGAAATGTTTTTGTTGATGTTTATATCACGCTGTGGCAGCTAAAATTGAAGAAGAAAGATGGCTTATGACAGCAGGCATCTGGCCTACTCCAAAGATCATCTCTGGTTTCTTGACTCCTCTAAGGAGCAGCCATCCCCATGTGGAGCCACTGTTAGCCCCCCTATGAAATTCTTGACAAGCAAGCTGGGGGCTGAACTATTTTGGAGCCTTCAAGGAATGTATTTCCCCTGAAAACTCGTCCTCCTTGAAGTCTCTATATGCTGCTCCTAACATATAGCCCCTCTGCTGATTCATTTCTCAAAAGGCCCATTTTTACCCCTATATCCTGCAAATTTGCCCATCCCAACCTCTGTTTTCCCTTTGTCAAAATTCTCCTTTAATCTCCCCATTATCTCCTTAAATTTCCCCTAAAATCCTACCTCAACCCCACCATCACCTCTTTATTTCTCCAAATTTCCATTTCACCCCTTTATCGTTACCTCCCTTGGGCCTGAAATTGCATTCAAAATGAGTTAAAATGATGAAATTTATGAGTTTGGGCCTTAGCTCCCTTCCCCATTAGCCCCCGCACCTTCCTCTCTCATAAGACCCAGCGCCGTGACCAACGCCAAATCCGCTAGGCGCTTAGCCCCTCCAAACCTTTCTCCGCGCGAAAAATCATCAAAAAACCTTTGCAAACGTGCATTTGGGGGTTTTAATATGTTTGGTTTGATCGATGAATCTCCGCCGTCCATTAAACACCGGATCCAACGACGTGGAGCGCACCTAAAATAGTGGACCCCGCCTGCCTTATGTCATACCTCCAAACCGCCGGTAAATTCAGCACCACCGTTGCGCGCAGGGCGGTTTCCCCGGAGCCCCAGCGATTCCACACAGTTGCTGCCGCGTGTCCGAGCGCACTATTTTGAAAACTGCCATTTCGCGCATTAATCTTCGGATGAGAGCTGGGTAGCGGAATTGCTGCGAACTGTCCGATTTGGAGGACCCCATCTAACGACTGTGATTCAATGAAGTTGCACTTCCGATAACTTGCATACTTCGTACGTCTAACTCGTCGTCACCTCTCCCCGCTGCACTGACAGTCGTCGATTTCTTTCGCAATCAACGGTACAGATCCGCCCTCCCTTCGTTGACTGTTCCACGGCCTCCCGTTCCGCCACGTCAGCATCCCACGTGCACCTTCCACGCACATGCCTCTCCGTTGCATATATTGTTCCATTCTTCGCGATTTTTAATAATTTTTACGTAAACTTCCGCTCTGCCGCATGCAACGTCTTCTAGTCCTCTGTTCATGGATTTTCAACTGGTTTTTCATGTTTTCGCCCACATTTCGTTCGCTGCGCAATAATCCCATCCATTCACACCACCTCCGTCTCCCCATCTGTGTTTTCTTGACGAAGTTTGTTGTTTTTGCAGGGTTTTCAAGGAAGGAAAAAATCGCCTTAGCACACAGTCGCTGTCACAATGAGAAATCGCAGTGAACCATTTGGCTGCGGATTGAATTTATGGAGAGGGACCAGGGAAGGTGGAGACAGGGGTTCCCATTAAATGAGCATAGTTCAAACCCCGTGAGGAACTTTCCGGCATCATTTAAAGCGCAGTATGGCGAGGTCAGAAAAGAAGGAATGGTTCAAAACGAGGACAAGAGACTAGAACACGAAACGAAGGTTTCGGGCTTTTAATCAGTGTTTTCAAAGGAAGAGCAGCAGATCACAGACCCCGAGGATCAGTCAAAGGATCCTGAAGCACAGGCAAAGGGTCATATCAAGGTTTTTCGTCAGCAGAATGTTTTTCTTTATCAGGTACAGGGCACCCATACGGTCTTATTTACACACCTTATCCCTGAAAAGATTTCCACCAGAAAACAGTTCAAAACCACCGAGGCATTTATGTGACAAACCTTTCAGTAGTTTATTTTATTTTGGTTCAAGACACCAGGAGTACTTCAGCCAAAAGATGTCAAGATCAAATCTGGAGTAGATCATTCTCTCACAAAGCAAGTGACAGAGATTAAATATACAGCATGTCAAGCAGAATGGGTTTCGACCCTACATTCATTGTTGTGTTTAAAGATACATTTAATTTTCACCTACTCCTTCAGTCGATCTTCTGTGTCTCTTCTGCTATAAAGCACAGAAGGGTATTATTGCAAGGGTTGTTGATGAGAAATCAGTGGAATGCAAGTATTGTTCCTATTTGAGACAAGTTCTCTATGTATATAGTAAGATAGACTGAGATTAGATGTATTCAGACTGAATGTTCAAGCTATGGGCTATGATGTACCTGATTGGTGTTGTTTTTAATATGACAAGCATGTTTCTTTGGATCCTGATCTAAAGCAGCTGGTGATGTTTCCTCTTTCTCTGTATTTGTGATTGACTTTCTCTTATGTTATGTTCCATTTCATTTCATTTCTACTGGTAGGCAACAGAAGTATAATATAGGATTCACCCTTGATAGGTGCCCTATGTTTCCTGCTCTCCCTACCTCAATGTTTTCTTCTTATATGTGTATCTGAATGTTGATTTCAATTGATTTAACCAGTGTAGTGGATGACATTTCCTGCTCTCTGATGTATGAATTGATGAAGTCCATGTTTAGATGTTCTTGGTAGGATTTAGCTGGAAGGTTTGGGAACACTGGGGATTAGTGTTAGCCCTGTCCACTAGGATCCTTGCGCGACCAGTTAACCTTTCCAAGATCCCTTGTTTTGCCTCCAATTTTGTCCAAGCAGGTCTGGAGTTAAATGACCTCTGACCTGATCTATAGACAGAGTTGGTTGGTTCTCCTCCTTTCATTTTCTGTCCTTAATGTCCCATTCCACCAATCATCCCTTAAGATCCTAATGCTCTAGATGACTAGCCCAAATGAAAGCTTGCACATTGATTACAAATAAATCATTTCTTGACTCCATAGCCCAATGGCTTTGATGTTCTCTGAGTTATCTGTCTCTGCCTAAGCTTCCTCTTTGCTCATCCTTGTCTTATATTGGTCCTTCTTTTCCTGATTCCCTCCAACCAAACACAAACAATCAAACAAACAACCATGAGCCTACAACTAGCCTAAAATCATAACCTAAGAGCTTCAAAGACATAAACCTATGACTACCATAGAGAGATCCCTCTCTGGACCTAGGAGGGCTAGATCCTAAGGTCTAAAAGTGGTTCTATGTTGTCTCATCTTTTGGTATCTTTCAACCTGGCCAAAACATGGGAACCTCAACAGGTACATTAACATTACATGATGAGATGTGAAGGTGGGTTGAGTTGGGCTCGTTGATGTGTAGAACAATTTGAATTGCACCCAAATCCAACGGTGACCCATGAGCACAAATTGCACGAGATTTATACCAAGGCGTGCCCCGCAAGAAATCTCCTTAAATCTGCTCACCTGCAAATCGACAACTAACATCAATTACGGGAATACTCTCTAAAAATTCCAAAAACCACTTAAGTGCCCCTGCAAGGGGTTTCAAGTTTCAATGAAGACATTACATGGTGATATCTGGAGCCCACACCCTTTACTTTCAAATCAGAGAAGATAGAGAAATTGCATATTTCCCATAGACACTTAAGAGTTTTTGAGGAGGAGCAAAGGGAAAAACGGACGATCGGGATCAAAGTGCAGAACTGGGGAAGAGAGGTAAACAACGGAGATCAAATCAAAAATAGCCAATCACAAGTTTCAAAGGATATGCACGTGAGGTAAATGTTAAAAGCATTGGAGTACGATATGCGATGTGGTGGGGCCCAATCAGAATCACAAGTTTTAATGAATAAGAGCAGAGGTAAGATTTAAATTCACCGAAGTGCGATAATGGTGGGACTCAAGCACATAGCGCAAATCACAATCTTTAAATAATAAGTGTGGAAGTAAATGTTAAATGCATCGAAGTGCGATATGCGATGCAGTGGGGCCCGATCGCAAGTCGCAAGTTACAAATTTTAAAGGATAACCGCAGGAGATAATTGATAAAGTCTCCGAAGTGCGATGTGTGGGTGGATGCAACGTGGTTTCAAAGGTGAATTCCAAAGGTTTTTAGATCCAGAAGTAAGTCATTTTTGTGTGTTAAATCATGTCGGAGGAAGAAAAGAGAGTTATAACGTGAAACCCGTGAAACGCCTTGGCAATGAAGAAATAGGCCAAATGCGACAGACAAACTCGTGTAAGTGACCTGACGCAGAACAAAGGAGAAGAGGCAGAATGGGCAGAAAAGCATATAGCGGCACCGTTAGGAGCACGGAAATTGGATCAAGTTGGGCATGGAGGCACCATTATAGAGCTGTGCAACCATTGCATCATGACCAGAAAGGCCACCTCAATACTTTGGGAGGACGCATCAGCAACATCAGATTCAGAAAAAAGAAGCATATTTCCAAGTTTCAATTTGTTTTCTTGTTATAATTGCACGAGTAATATTAACAGTTAAGGAAGATGAATAGTTCAAGAAGTTCAACAGTTACAAACTACTCTGAGGTATTTAAGGAGATAGAAATAAAGAAAAGGGGTTTCGAGTTTTGGACCTCTAGAGGACTGTTAGTTTATGACTGAATTCTCTTAGAAATTAATGAAAGAAGATCAAGTTTCCTACACCTGTTGATGTTGATAATTCTTTCCTATTTCGCTCTGTGGCTATTCCTCTTTGAATGAAGTGAAGTAATGTAGTAGCCAACCTCTTAATTACATTTGTGAGTAAGAGTTAAATAACCTTAATTTTTCCTCCTTCACCTCATCTCTTCTCTCTTCCTAAACCCCTGATAGAACTTTAAAGTGATAGATTTTGTGTTTACAACATATTATTTTAAGTTCTCTACTCCTTCAGGAATTTCCTCTGAAACTTAAAAGTGGTAGATTTTGTGTTTCCAGCATATCATTTTGAGTTTCTCTTACAGTTATTATTTTCATTCCATTCTAGTATCAACAGTTTATGGCATTGTGAAGGATTTCATTATATCATATTATTGAGGGTATTAAGTAATTGAATTCCAAGGGTGTTAAACAAAGGCCATTTGATATGGTAATTTTGACATACATTTATAAAATGTCTTAAGCACTGATTCCTTGCCATAGCCAAGGGATTGTTTCTTGAGATATAATTGCAGGCCATCAAAATATCGTTGTTGCAATCTTGAGGGTAAAGCACATAATTGGTGTTTTTATGACTATATACATTGGGTCATGCCAATGTGACTGCATATTCAAAGTTCACAAGGAGGTTGGTGGAGAGGTTTGATCGGAGAGACGTGGAAGAACCTTTCATGGGGCTAGCAAAGCTCAAATAATCAGGTAATCCAAAAACTTACATTTCTGAATTTCTTGAACTTTCTGTTATGGTTCCTAATTTATCTGCAACAAGAAGGGTCTATATGTTTATTCATGGGTTAGCAGAACCTCTACATGGGTTGGTTAAGTCTACCAAGCCCACTACCCTTCAAGATGCCATTGAAAGGGCTAGAGATCTACAAGATGTCTTGCAAAAATCAAATGCAAAATTTCAGCAAAAGCCCACTTTTCCATAAAAGGGAAAATATGAGAAGGCTCCTTTTTCGAAAGAGAGCCAAAAAAAAGGACCTCTTATTGATGATGTCCGAAGAGACTTGAGGAGGAGGAAGCTTTGCTTCACATGCCAAGAATCATGGGCACCCAGACATAAATGTGCAACAGGAAAGGCACACTATATAGAGGTATTTTTTGATGATGAGAAGGATGAAGAGGAAGAACCAGAATGGGGTCACAACGTTGTAATAGTAGGAGATGATCCACCACCACTAGGAGGTGATAAAGGGGCTATTTCTCCAATTGGAGGGACTCTTGCATCATTGAGAGTAGTACCCAAATATCATAAAACTTCCACACACAAAACAAAGTTGCATTTACACAGTGGAAGCAAGGACCTAACAGTCCTTTCTATCATGCATATGAGATTGGCCCATGAGACATTACTATTTTGTGGCAAACCACCTAGGAGGCCACCTGATCAGGAGATGGTGAGAAATGTCTCACAACATGTTGCACCACTCATAGATCCAAGGGGAGTGGGAACATTGGGAGGTCTTGGTACAATGCAGAGAGTCTTGGGTAGACTCAAGGAAGAGGGAGACATTATCCTACTATCATCATTACCCACTCTCATACCACATATTACGCTGAGAGAGGATGCTATAGGGATGGAGGATGGCACTATCATGGTGCAAGGAGACTATTCCTTGACTTTGGAGGCTCAGAATATGTTCTCACTTGGGGAGAAATATTCCACACATGGTAGAGGATGGTGGCCACTCATGCATGCTTTGACCAAACTTGGGAATTTTTGGATAGGTGATAGCTTCCCATGGAAGACTAACCTCCAAAAGCTTAAACCTTTACTTCAGCATGAGCAACTACAAGAGGAGCAAGGAGGAGTGATAACAACATCCTGCATTTTGACTTTGACATGGGTGTTAGTAAATCCTCTCTACGGACATAGATGATCCCTCTAGCCCTAGAGTGTGTCTAGAAACATAGAGACATGCTAGAGTGTTGATTCCTAATTATTGAATGAAAAGAGGACATAGTAGATCGACCTACTTGGAGTCCAACTCTATCGTCGTTGCTGTAGTGGTGGTGGCCTCTCACTCCTATCTCGGAAAATCACAATCCTTTCGTAGCATTTCTCGGATACCTGCACATAGAAAAAAAACAAGAACATCATACAACATAATAATTTCACTCATAACTACTAGCTAGTGAAAGAGGGCTAAGAATATTTCATTAAAAATCTAACATAATAAAAAATGGGAACCAAACAATAGTCACGTGTATGTATTGATAGAAGGAAGAGTTACAACCAATGCTTTGACGTCGCAAACTCTCCTCCGCCGAGTTCGACTGAGCGCTGGGTTCTCTGTATGCTTGGTCGTGAATTCTGACGGCCAAGGCATGGACTCAAGCTCTCTCAAAAGACATGGACTCAAGCTCTCTCAACATAATTCCTTCTTATTATATCTCTCCAGTATTATGTTATAGTATGGTTAATTCTCCAAGTTCAGGTATTTAGCTTTTCGTATAGCTTATGCAAAGAGAGATAGCTTATTTTTATAGAGGAAAAGGAGGAGGTTAGGATCCCTACAAAGGTGGGTGGGAGGCCTCTCCTTTAGGGATTTCCCATAAGAGGTGGAAACCATAAACTAAATGAGGGAGTCCATGGTTTTTCAATTCAACCACTCCCAATGACTCATCCTCGAAGTGGTTGGAGTGGAATCTCTACCTATATTTTTAAAAAACATTCCATAAACAGCTTGGCACGGGTGGCAAACTGGGACAGAGCGCTAGCTGGCGCGAGGCCCAGTGTTAATATTCCTCTTCAGCACGAGGGCATAACTGACTACTTGCACCAAGGAAAAAACAAGGGTTTTTGAGTCTCTGCTCAAGGAATTTCCAACAGAAGTAATATTACTCTCATGTAAAGGGATATAATGATGGTCTTCGCAAGGCATGACACTTCTTATTGATCATGGAAATGACCCTCTAGTGGGAAAGATTGGGATTGCAGGGACCGTGACAAAATGTTGTGTAAAAGATTCCCCCTAAAGAATGAGGTCTAAGGGAGAGGGAGGGGAAAAATGCTTTATGAGAACGCGTTCAAACCAAACACCACTGTCGGAAAACCTGCAATTACGAATACAACTAATATCTTTGATACATGAACATGTGATATGGGTGCAACCATACATAATAGAGTATATAAAACTAATATCCGAGGTATGGGCATAGCCATCCAGCAGTAAGGGTCAACAAATAGACTCAGGTATGGTCATAGCCATCCAATCAAAAGAGTCATGCAATAAATCATGATAATCCACCAAAATCCGCAGCCTGGATTTTATCAGACAAAACCCAGGGTATTTCACTCCATCTCGACCTAAACAAGTACAAATTCAAGCATGCGAATATATGAACTGAATTCAAACATGCAAGAAAATCACCTGATTACCGACCAATGATGAAAGCTGTTAACAGGCATGAGAGAAACCACCAATAATGACAATGTCTCTCAAGGAAAACCGATACAACCCACGAAATGTGAATAGTGATCTGGCATCAAACATCTACAGAATCACTTGATCGAAGGCCAATGTTGTGGACCTTGCATTGAATGCGAAGAACCTGCCATTAAGGCATGCAGGCTCCAAGGTACCAAAAGGGAGTCTCCAGATAAAATTCCTGGATAATGAGATGAAGTCGACAAGAAGTGACCT
>JAXQQM020085566.1:0-29309 GCA_034641835.2 Pinus albicaulis
CAATTTAGGAATAACAGGAGGTGGTACTAATTCATTAGATGGATTCATTATCGAGGTAGTAAGTTGATCAATTGTTGGACTATAGTCTTTATTCCGCGTTGACACAAAATATATTGTGAAGGTTTTGTACTAGATAACATGAATGTTGGGTATATATTTATATTCTTTCCATGACTAAGCACGCGCGGGGGAGCGATCGCCCCCGCTGCCCGGCCCCAGGTGCAACGGGGGGTCACGGGGCGGCCCCCCATCGAGTACGGGCAGCGCCCCGGCGAAAATTTTTGGTCCTTAATTTCCGGTGGGTAGTCCGCGTCCATGTTTTTGTGCATGGTTTTGCACATGGTATTGGGGTACGATGGTTTTCGGCCCCTAGTATTTTTGTAGATCCGGTCAAGGGAACTACGGTTATGTTCTAATCCAGGGTTAATGGATTGGGGTTTATGTATGCTTCGGCATGTATATAAATGTGTTGTAACACTAAAAGGAATATAATGAAAAATCAAGCTGGTCGTCCCAATTTGGGATCCAGGGGAAAATCTCTGTGTTTATCTGTTTTATGTTTTATGCTCTCGCTATTGTTTATTTTCTGTTATAAGATTCATGTGTAGATAATTTATGTTCAGGGTTAAAACCTACATTTGGTATCGGAGCTGTTTCGGCTTCAAGGGGACGCCTTTGTTGTTGAGGGTTTTTTGCTCGGGCCTGTGGTAGACCCTGTGCAGTGGGAGATCTGCGGGATTGATTCTTGCGGTGAAAGAATATGGCGAGCGGTGGAAAGATAGAGATCGAGAAATTTAATGGTCAGAGTTTTGAGTTGTGGAAGCTCAAGATGGAGGATCTGCTGGTGGATAAAGATCAGTGGATCGCGGTAGATCCAGGTACTAAACCAATGGCAATGTCAGATGAAGACTGGAAGAAACTGGATTGGAAGGCTAAGAGAAAAATACGGTTGTGTGTCTCAGATTCAGTATTGTTGAATGTATCTGGGGAAGCTACGGCGAAGAATTTGTGGGAAAAACTTGGGACTTTGTACCAATCTAAGTCTCTGGTGAATAAGTTGTTCCTACGGAAAAAGCTATATAACCTGAGGATGAAGGATGGAGACTCGGTGACAGAGCATCTGAACGCCTTCAATACTGTGGTAAGTCAGCTGTCGTCTGTTGATATTAAAATCTCAGATGAAGATAAGTGCATCAGTTTGTTGTGCTCTCTACCAGACTCGTGGGACGGTCTGGTTATTGCAATAGGTAGCAATACAACTACCTTGAATTTTGATGACATTGTCTCAGCCTTGCTGTCGGAGGAAATGAGACGGAGAAATATGGAGGGTCAGAATGGAGATGCCTTATATGTACGAGGAAGGTCCCAGAACAGAAACAAGAATAAGTTTTCGAGTGGGAGATCCAAATCTAGAGGGAGATCTAAATCTCCTGGAAAGTTTGTAAAGGTGTGCTGGAAATGCGGAAAGGAAGGTCACTACAAAAAGGACTGCAGATCTAAAGCTCCTGAGAAAGGAAAGGGATCTGATGATGCTCCTTCTGCAGAGGCAAAAACCACCTCGGATGAAGGTGGGGATGTGTATTTGGTTTCTTCTTCAAATAGTGGGTACATAGCCCATATGATTAAAGATGAAAAGATTAGAATCAGTCGGATCAATTCCACCAATAGCTGACAATAAAGCTTGTTTTTTGGAGGCCAGACAATTTTGTAATACCTCAAGAGCAGACATAGTTGAAGGGGATTGAACCATATCTTCAACTATATTATAATTTTTTGCAGCTCTTGCTCGAGGATTATATGTCGATTTATGAATTACTCCCTTCGGTGGCTTAATCGTCAATTCATGAATAATTGGAGGTGGTATTGATTCAGTAGATGGATTCGTTGTCATGGTAGTAGGTTGATCAGCCGGACTACCATAGTCTTTATTCCGCGTTGACACCAAAATATCTTGTGAAGGTTTTGTACTGGATAACACTAGATGTTGGGTATGTGTTATATTCTTTCCACGACTAAACGCGCGCGGGGGGGCGATAGCCCTCCCTTTGCACCTTCCGGTGCAATCGGGGGATCCTGAGGGGCGGTAGCCCCCCCTGTCGGGGTCCGGGGCTGCGCCTCGACGAAAATTTTTGGTCCTTAATTTCCGGTGGGTAGTCCGCGTCCATGGTTTTGTGCATGGTTTTGGGGTACGATGGTTTTCGGCCCCTGGTATTTTTTGTAGATCCAGTCAAGGGAACTACGGTTATGTTCCAATCCAGGGTTTGTGGATTGGGGTTTATGTATGCTTCGGCATGTATATATATGTGTTGTAACACTAAAAGGAATATAATGAAAAATCAAGCTGGTCGTCCCGATTTGGGATCTAGGGGAAAATCTCTGTGTTTATGTTTTATGCTCTTGTTATTACTTATTTTCTGTTATAAGATTCGTGTGTAGATAATTTTTGTTTAGGGTTAAAACCTACAATAACACTTGGGAATTAGGAGCTAGATCTGTAGCAACCAAATTTGTGTCTAGATTTGGAAATGGGTCTGTCAACACAGCTGATGCATTAGAAGTCTTGATGATTTTTGAGACTTCAGCATGGTGAGGACAATCCCTAACAAAATGTTCCTCATTATAGATTATGCATGGATAACGAGGTTTTCGTGGTCCTGATGGTTGATCAGATGATCGTTCTTGTGGGGTAGAAGTTTGATTTTTCTTTGATTTCCCCTTTTTCTTACTTCCTGGTTGCTTATCACTTTTTCCTTTGTCAAATGAAATGGCATTGATTTTGGAAGTAGGAGCAGGATCAGATGTAGTAGTGTCATGTGTATTTACAGTGCCTATCAAGTTGTCTCCAGCATGAGAGTCCTTTATTTGAGGAAGAACATTGAAATTATATCATGGTGCATTTGGTATTTTCTCATAGAGCGTGCCAGACTAAGTATAAATCAAGTCTAAATACTGGGCACGAGCGATAAATTTCTCTTCTGTGATGACGCCACCTTTAGCTACATCCTCTGTTATAGATGGTAACAAGGATTTCATGAACCATTCAACAAGGAGCTGATCGGGAAAAAATGTCTTAACCATTCGTCGACGGCGACGCCACTCATGAATATGATTTGAAATGTGAGTAGCATTAATCTGTTTGAAGTTGGTTAAGAGTTCCATTCCAGTTTCGTATATGATCGGTAACTGGAAATGGGTCAAAAAGATAGTAGCCAAGGTAGTGAAATTTTCAAATGAAGCTCTAGGTAATTCAATGTACCATTTAGCTACTGGACCTGTGAGCGTTCTCTGGAAAATACATAATCAAACAGAATCATCATTTAGGGAATTGGATGAACACCATAAATGATAAGTCATAACATGAGCTGATGGGTCTTCTCTAGGGTTTCCATTGAATTTAGGAATTTCGGAGGGTAATTTATGTGGTATCACTGGCCACCAAGGAGCATAATTGATAGGATCATTGGTTAACTGGTTTAAATCTGGTAATTCCAAGGTTGCAACAAAAGGAAATTGTCTATTAAGGTCAGGTTGAGCATAGCCAGGATAAGATGGAATTGTTTGGGCAATGTCTTTGAGCACCGACATATGGGATTTGTTGCTGGTAACCCAGATAGGGGTTGTTTTGCATGGCAAACGCTTGGGAGTTCTGTTGACCAAAACCTGGATATTGTACTTGTTGATATGAAGTTTGAGGAATTTGCACCTGTGGCTGCTAAGGGGTCTATCCACCAATATTATAACCCAAATTGGTATAAGTTGGATTCGGTTGATATGTATAAACAAATTGTGTTTGTGACATCCCATAAAATGGTGGACCAACTCTTGAATAAGTGATTCCTAATACAGGTTGTTGTAAATTAACCAAAGGATTTTGAGTCTATGGACCCAATATTTGATGATATTGAGTTGAAGAACTCACCTGATAAGGTTGATGTACAATATTTCAATTCTACAACAGGGGTATATATGTATTAACAAGTCGTATTGAAGTGGGTGTAACAGGTTGAATTGGTTGATACGATTGGACAACTGTTTGTGGTTGGATAGGCAGAGTGGGCTGCCATTGACAAACATGCATGTCAACATTAGTTTGACCAAGATGTGACTGAGTACTGTCATATTTGGTGACCATAGTTTCCCCCCCAGCATAAAGAGGATAATAAGACGAAAAATATTGTTCTCCAAATGCTAAGAGTCCAGTTGATATGGTATTTAAAGGAATTGACCCATAATGACCGGCTTGATATTGACCTGATGATGGATTTAATTAATCAATTTGTTCAGTACTAACTATATGACTACCAGTTAAAACACCAAATGATGAAATTGGAAAAGACCATGAATGTGAAGGTGCACCAGAGAAAGTGCCAGATAGTGATTTGTAACCTGTTGGGACCGAAGGGCCACTGTGAAAATATGACTCTGGTGATGTTGTGAACATCGACGGAGTAGCGAGGGTAGGATTTGACGTAATTAGAACAACAAACCCAACTGAAGATGTTGGTTCAGACATGGTTGTTTGACCAAATGTATACTCTCTGAAATCGACGTGTGATTGAACGACAATAGGATCAACAAAAGCAGATGGAAACGATTGAGGAAATGACTGGTACAGGTAAAGGCCTCCCCCAAAGTAGGTTTGAATTAAAGGTGTATCAGGTTGAGGGATTTCTTCAATTGCGATTAAACCAAGAGGAAGTACTTCACCGTTAGGCCCAAAATATATTTTAGACGGTTGATTGTGTGAAATAGGAGTTTTAGTGGCTATAGAACTTTGTGGGATGACCAAGGTAGGAACAAATTCCAGTTGTTTAGATTCAGGATTCAGAGATTCTGGCAAAGAAGAGACAGGATCTGGATCAATGTGAGTTTGAACAACTTCAGGTTCAGGAGGTATGGTCTCAATGATTGAATGGATCGTGAACACGGGTAGCTGTGAAGACTCTGTTCTGATAATAGTAGATGAACTGGGATGTATGGAAACAATTTGAGCTAACTCTGGTTTAAATGATGATGTTTTTCCAGAGGTACGAATTGTACTTGATTCGATAGATCGTGATCTCCTTCACCCACCAGAAATAAATTCCGGTGGTAAAGGTGGTTTTAAAGCTAATCTATGCGAATGAAAGGGGGTAGGATTGTGTTCTTCCATGGTTACTAATTTATTTAATCCAAAAAAAAATAAAAAAAAATAGGGTAATGCTAGGAAAAAAGGTTTACCAGGAAACTGTGAACTGTAGAATACCTCTCGACGAACCAAGAAGTACGGGCAGGTAATCTCCCTGAATGTTGTGTTTGTTGTATCACAATTTCAAGGTGGCTGATTCGGTTCACTATGGATGGATAGCACCTAAAATTTTTCCTCCCAAATATACCCGAAGGTACGTGGAGGCCCAAGTCCATATTAGCGCTTTTTGATGCGAAACCGCATAGTGAGAGCACCCCTTTATACTTATCGTACTGTAACACCACCCGATATGCCCCAGAGTACATGGATGAGCTACGATATACTTACGTATGTAGAGTGAGGTATCACACTCGAAATGTATCACAGAAAAGTTAACGGCAGCTGCTATGTTTTACGACGTCGGAACACGTCTCTAGCCTAGACCTCTAAATGTTATCATTAATGTTCCAAAGAGTTGTTAAGTAAATTGAGATTTATTTTATATTGATCTTGCTTATCAATTTTCCTTTCAGGTTCACCACGATGATATATATTAATGCATATTTCCTAATGTTCCTTTTTCAAAAAACACACAATCCTACATGCAAATGCAAGTTTTTCTTTTCATTTTCCTTAATGTTATGATTGCAGAAAAGAAACTAGGTGCACTAGATCAATAATCGAAATGATTTTTACTTTCGAGAAATGAAGAATACAAACAACAATTTCTCTTTTGAAGGAAAAACGAAGATTTCAACAGCAATTTCTCCTATCAAGGAAATGAAGATTTTACGACAATTTCCTATTTAGAAAGCAAACGATTCTTAATGTGACCATAAAAAGTACTTTGAAATTAACTTTTGAATGATAATGAAAACCTTTTAGAACAACATTGAACAAATTTTCAGTGAAAGGAGAAGAAATATATAGAATTATTGGTCAATAGAGCATCAAGATTTTTAGAACAAATCAGCAAACAAAACAGAAGCAAAATAAAAAGTCAGATTCAAGGGGATTTGTTCCTTTCAGGAGCCAACGTAGTCTCCAAAGGGAGACAGTGCTCTGCAACGTAGGCTGACAAGGGAGACAGTGCTCTGCAAAGCATTGTGCCGTGATCAAGGGTGCGTTGAGCGCAGTAAACAAAGGAAAAGCTACTATTTGGCTCACTAACTTTACAAATTAAGGTCTGAAAAAGTATAATATTTATGTGAAAAATCTACTGGGTGGATTTAGAAAGCAGATCAGAGACTAAAACACCAAGAAACAAGAGAAGTTATCCCTAGTGGAGTTGCCAGTTTTTTGGGCCAGAATTGTAATCTACAGATAAACTACGCTTCCCTAGACTAGTGCCTAGTCTAGAACAACATGTGAAAGACTGCATTACCCTTTTTCCTAACTCAAAACAAATACACAGAGAGGATTGGATGCTTACTTGTTTCAGTTGCTTCCAAATGGCTCCTGTCTATCGCTTCCACTACAGCTTCAAATTTAAGCAGTTTCAAATAGTTGAATGCTTCCTGCAAGAAAGAACATTGAAACAATAGAATATGCAATAATATAGATATCTATTCAAGTTAATTAGCCAAATTAATTAAGCATAAAATACATTCATCAACCAAGATTTTACAACATGGAAAATCAAAGTAAACATGGATGCATGTAGGGAAAAACAAGAATTACTCTTTATTGATGATAGAAGGAGAGGTTACAACCTAATGACTGATTCATCTTGAACTTCGAGCAAATTTCCCAAGTCTGATCACAGCATAATTCTCTCCAGCAGCAGCTCCACCAATCAAACTCTCTATTGAAAATTCTCCAACATTTCCCTACTCAAATTCTTCCTCCCAAACAATTAGATCTATGTCCAATTTATAGAGGAAATGTAGGTAGTTTTGTAATCAATAACATTCCAAAAATAGGCAAGACATGTTTCCATTCATGTAGATGTCAAATGGACACTTGGATCCGAAGCTTGACACATGTGAACCCTTCTAGAAGACACTGGCCAAGTGGAGATTCAGGAACAATGAGAATTTCACTCCCAATTTGACCAACGCACCTTTGAATTTTAGGAAGTGCTTTGCAGAGTAGCCTTGAATGGGGCTACCTGCATATGTAATGCACTTAGGCCCCTTAGATCCTGCGTTGGTGAGCTCCCACATGTTTAATAATAAGCTTCAAACCATGGAAAATACTTGCTTGATGAAAGTATTGTTTGATTCATGTTGTTTCCTGTCTTAGGGCATATAGCAACTAAGATGATATGGAATGATAGACCCTTGATCATCGGTCCTGGAGATGATGCCTAGTTAACCAAGTCATTGGGAATGCTGCCAAAATTGACCTATAACATGTGTAACTAAAATTACTCATTGCATTTCCTCACTAATATGTGTGTAATTTTTGTCCTCTCTATTTTCCAATTTCACTATTTCTTGTTTCAAATTTCAACACTCCCTCTCAACAAGAAAGGAATTAAATCTATCCCAATCTAGTACCTTTGGAATGTTCTGCATGCAACACTTCTCTAGTGTTGTTTGCACCTGCAACTCTTGAAACTAAATAGCCTTCGAATGACTAAATTAATATAATTCATCTATCATTAGACTCTTTTGATTTTTGTTAGCCACTGCACCTATATACTGGACTCTCTGTGGGGTTTTGAGCAATTTATTTTCCCATGAACATATTTTGTTGTGTGATTGATTTTATTCTTTCTCTTACTTGCATGTGATTGAGAAATCATGTTTTTTATTTCACAAATATTGTATAAGGATTCGGTATCTTGTTTTAGTACATCACAAGTCAGGTTGAATCCATTGATATAGAATTTCTATAAATTTCTACATGGTATCAGAGCACCTGGAATAGGTGCAGTCACTAGCAGCGAATTCTCCCCCACTAATCTAGGCAAAATTGGACAAAAACATAGCCAATTCTCAGCCTTCCTTCAGCCTTCCTTGCTCACACAATTCCTAAAGAATTAGGCCCCTCTTATACAAGAAAATCAACATTTCTTGATTGCGCAATCCATCATGGATCCCTCATGGCTTTATAATTGCACATAGACAATTCTCTAAAAACAGAACTAATAGTTATGTTCCCTTTAACCTCTATCTCAACCCAATCTTCCTAAGAACTGACATGCATGTAGCTATTAATAGTGAATCTTCATTTATTTGATTGATCACTACTTGTGAATTAAATATAGTTTAATTCATTGGACCTTTCAGTAATTTATCACTCAGTTAGAACTAGTTAAACTTATTTTAATTCAGTTAATTGAGTCAACTGATTACACATGCACCCCACTAGTGAATTAAATGCAACTGTACCCCCAAAATATTAGGATCACTCTACATGTCTCATCTTAGACCCTCAACTCAAATTTATTAAGCTAACTCAGTCATCATGACTTAGTTAATAGATACAAGTTGTTATGAGATGAAATTACAATTTATTTAAGGGAAAAATAAATTAGACACCCACATTCCTCATTAGTGTGTAAAAGAAATTGCTCACTGAATTTCCTCACCAATGTGTGTGTAATTTTCGTCCTTTCCGGTTGCCAATTTCACTATTTCTTGTTGCAAATTTCAATAGTTGTACTGCCGTTGACCATGATTGACCATGGTTGACCATGATTGATATTATAAACCTAAGGGTTTAATACTAAAAACCCAAGGGAATAATATTAAAACTAATGTATATAAACCCTAAAATAAACATGGTTGACCATAGTTGGTTTTCATATTAAGACGATATTTGTCACAATGTGATTTTGGACCATGCTCGACTATGGTTGACCATGATTGATTTTCATATCAAGACAATCGTTGTCACAATCAGATGCCCGACCATGCTTTTCCATGGTTGATTTTCATATTGAAAAAATAATTGCCACACAGATAAGGGATAAATATTATAAACCCACAGGACATAAACACTAAGATAAATATTATAAACCCTAATATAAACTCTAAACCCTAATATCAATATATTAAACATTACGATAAGTACTATAAACCCAAGGGATATACACCCAAACGAATAACAGTAAAACCTAGGATTAATATTAAACCATAGGAATATACACCCTAATATTTATATTATAAACCCTTGGCTTAATATTAAACCTTATGAATATAAACAGTATAATTAATATTAGAAATCCTAAGATCAATATTACAAACCCAATGGATTAGTAAACCCGTTGGATTAATATTGGTATCCCAAGGGATTGTAAACACAAAGGAATAACATTAAACCATATAACTAATATTAAACCCTTGGAAGATAAACCCTGAGATTAAACCCTAAGGGAATAATCCACCCTTATAGGTCAAAAAACCTCCTCATCGGCTCAAAGGAGAAGATAAATATGGAAGGAATACAAAGACCCTAAACTAAACCTACACGCCAGGTAATGCACCATTATAATAGCACAAGAGCATTATAATGCACCTAATCGGTAAGATAGACCACGTTAGTGGCTAGGGCAATGTCTCTGTTTACGATGAAGAGCGACTTTGCAGGTGTTTTGACTTTGAAACGGAAAAACTGCAGAGAATGATTTGAAATCCCAACTTTTTCTCATGAAGTCGATTACAAAAGGCGCACAAAGCACTAGTCCCTTATTGGGCCTTGCCAAAAACAAATAAACTCTCAAGGAAGGCAAAAGCATGGGAAGTTGAGGAAACATGTTGGTTTTTTCTATTTAGAATTGGTGGAAGGAGAGAGGCAATGATTGCTCTCTCCATCTCCTATAAAATGGAGATGAAGGCTCTTGGTACAAGGTCGAAGGATTGTCAAAGTTTTGAGTACTTGTGAAGTAGAGCATTATTGTTGTAGTGTGAAGGTCAAAAGTCAAAGAGGTTCATTGAGAACTTGTTGATAAAGACATCACCACATTGAGAAATAGAGAGATTGGAAGGTTGAGGAGGGTTTGGTACAACCGACGGTTGTAATCCTCCTTTTTATAAATCAATATAACTGTATCTTTTTTGTCCATTCTATGCGTTGATATTGTCATTGTTATTCAATTACTTATATAGCATGAGATGAATGGCTTAGATGTGCATAGTTTAAATGTTTATCATATGTTAACTTAATTGATAGGAAATGTATGTTGTGGTAGAGATTACACGGGTTCTTTGATTGATTGCAGGGTCGAGATTTGGAGCTGGTGAAGGAGGATCCCTGCTTCGCTGCTTAGCGCTCTCCAAAGGACTTCAAGATCATTAAAGAGGTAATCTTCCATTTTTATTCCATCAAGTTGTTTAAGTTGATATGAACATGTATGTATCTTCTTTGTGAACTATACAACTAATCTTACTGTCTACCTTGGGCACTGAAAAGCCCTGAGAGGGATATTCAAGAACCAAAAACCCAAGCATTTTACCCTATAGCAGAATTGGCAACTCCACTAGGGATTTCCCCATAGTTTTCGGACTATCTCTTTCCCCCTTTCTTCTTTCCTCTGTTCACAGACCCTTCTGACTAGTATGTATGCCCAGTAGACATCTCAAAATCTCATAGAGTTCAATCCTGTTTCTGTTTGACCATCTGAAGGACTTTACCCTGGCTAACGCTACCTTTGTTCGTGTTCCAGTGCATTATAACACGGGCTCTGTTTAAATACAATGCATTAGTCTCTAGATTAACGCTATCTTTACTTAGAGACAGTGCGTTACTCAGCCAAAATTTTCTGTCCACCCTTGTGATTGTGTTTTTGGTTGCAGAATTTTTGGCCATCAGCATCCCTCCTTGACTGAATCCCTGTGCTTGTTTACTAAGTTGGCATTTCTGTTTATTTTTTCTTGTTTAAAAAGTTAGTGTAAAAAACATTTACTTTTTAGAGAAGAATTTTTTTTTTAGTTTTTCTGCATCTAGCTGAATTTATTTTGAAAAGTTCAGTTAAAAATACTGTTAAGATGAGGTAAATAGATGTCTGAATCTTTAAAGGTTGAAATTTTCTATTTGAATGTTAGTGTATGGATGTTGAAAATAAACCTCTCCTTGTAGAAATACTCTTCATCGAATTGAATATTTAGAGCATATTTTTGCATGGTTTCTTGAGTCAAAGTCTCATTACATTTCATGCATCCACTCCCCCTCTGCAAGACTAATAATCAAGTACACTAAGAATCAAGCGATAATTAAATCAATCACATTACTTTTTTTGAGCTCACACCAACAGTAGTTCAGGCTAGGATCTTGGGTTAGGAAAAGTGAGAAAATCACCCAAGATCTCAAAACTTGAGACTAGAGTCATTAACGAGTGAAATCCTACTGCACTCATATTATCGGGACCGTTCCTTTACCAGAGCTCAGCGCGAGCCAAAACTTGGGTGCACAAGAAGGTAGCATGCCTTCAACTGCATCCTGTGGGCATGCTCTATATTGTGGTTCCCTTCGGGGATGTCGAAACTAGATCGAGGATCTAGGTGTTCTGCCCATATAGCATGGTGTCCTAGACCGTTGACCCCCCTGATGATGTCTATGACTTGAGGTATCTTTAGTGGCCATACTTTTTAGGGACTTACACAAGGTGACTGGGACGAGCTGTCCTAGTACCTGAAACAAACAGACCCACTCTGTCTTCGGTCTTTAGGAGGGTACTCTTCTTCACGAGAGTGCTTACACCTATCATCGGAGGTTCAAGCAAAGCTCTAGAGTGACCGTAACTTTACTTTCGACCAACCCTCTTTGTATACTATTGTGATACTAGATTTCATCACCAGCAAACGGTAGTATTCAGACAGGGCACCCTATTCTAGCTGCTTTCTGATTGATTTTAGAGAGTCCTTTTTTATTTTTTCTTTTTTACGTCTGTGGTTACTGTCATTGAGACTTTATAATACATCACAATTTATTAAATTTTTTTAAAACTAAACAGGTCACTATGGCGTCATCCAACCCCCGCCGTCTATCTTGACGACAGCAAGGTCTACCTCCTCTAACTCTTGAGGAAGAACTGAACCTTGGTGAACTCATGCCTTCTGCAAAAGAGAAGTCTCCATTGACAAACCCTAATTTTCACATAGCCTCATATCATATGGAATTTCCAAAGGACCATTTCACAGAAGGTGTTGTACCTCATTACAATCCTCCACTGACTAATCCATTGGGGCCTATGATAATTTAGATTCCACCATGCCAAGACATGTCTTCGGCTGCACAAACATCCATTTCACAACCAGCATCCACAAGGTCGATACCAATGTCAACCATCCCAGGTTCACCACCATCCTCCCCGCCAGTTGTCAGTTCTATGCCATCACTTGGTAACCCCAATAGTCAACTTATGCCTATTCCCAACCCTACGGTCATCACAACTGTAAGTAGCTCGCCGAGTCCTTCGGGATCTACTCCTACCATGAACACATTGGGACCTACGGTTTCCCCTCCTATGAGTGGGAATACTTCAGTTACTTTTATGAACCCTTTCGGTCAGAACCCTTTGCTGAGTTCAAACCCCTTGGCCACCATACTAGGGGGCAGTGTCACCAGCATGCAAATAACAGGGAACATTTCACTACCCCTGCAATCGTTAGGACAAACCAGACAATCTATTGTTAACATTATTCCGTTAAGTGGTTTAAATATCGGTGTAGGGTCTATGCTGTTGCCGAACTATGCAAGTAGTAGCATGCCTCCGAGAAGCTATATTGCATCCATATGGACTAACCCACCCCAACCTCCATCTGGAATGGGAGGGCACTTTTATACTAGGAGCAACCAATTGTTTGCCCCACAATACAATATGCCCTATGGACAACAACCATATATCGCTACCCCTCCACCTATAGGAAATTTTTATCAAAGTCCTACTTATCCTACTGGTAACACATTGATGGGTGGACCCTATGGTCCACATAGTCAACCAATACTTCCTTGGTTAGATTCGGGGGAAAACCCGAAATTGCCATTTTTGGCAGCTCTAGACATTCCCGACATCTATAAACTGACTAATGACCCCATCAATCACAACCCGCTCTGGCCTCCAGTACCACACAAGATTCCTTCTAACATCCCAAATTTCGATGGGAAACAAGGGGAAGACCCAGCTACACACATCACCACCTTTCATTTATGGTCTATATCTAATTCCATGGTGGATGATAGTGTCTGGCTTCGACTGTTTCCCCTCACCCTTACAGGTAATGCCGCCAAGTGGTATATTGAATTTCCACGGGCCACCATAAAAACTTTTGGTGCTTTAGTGATGGAGTTTCTAAAGAGCTTCCAATTACCAATCATATTATAAACTGGAATGGAATTGCTAACCTCACTGCGCCAAGACACTGCCACCCACATCTCCGATCACATTCATGAATGGAGGCGTACGAGGAGGCTAGTCAAAGCACCAATCCCAAATCATCTTCTATCTAATTGGTTTTGTAAGTCTCTCTTACCCCACATCTCTAAAGAAATTGGCCTTTCCAGCACGGTTACAGAATATAAATGCATTCGTTGTGCCCAAAATTTGGATTTAATCTACTCACAATCTGGCACGCTTTATGATTTAGTCCCCAATACCCCTTGTAACCCAAATCCTCCAGCTACTCAGAAAAAAGGAGCTCACGCCAACGGTCTCGTTGGCACAATATTTGGTGTAGCCACAAAACAGACTCGGGGGAAAACCTTTCAGCCATCCTCGACTGCCACCGCCCCTAACCAAATGACTACTCTTCCTACCGCTAAGGTAAATTTTGTGCAAACTTCACAAAAACCTAGTGGAAAGAATAAGAAGAACAAGAAAAAGACATCTTCTTCGAAAGAGCAGTCGGATAATCAGAATAATCCTAATCTGAAAAACACTGCCAAAAATGACAAAGGGAAGGATAAACCCATGAAATTTCCTTGCAATATCTGTGTGGAGGACCACTTGACATACAAATTTCCTCGGCTGCAGGAATGCACCGATTTTATCACAAACAAGGATTTTGGGCGAACACCTACCGTTCTTCATAATCCTTTCCCTAACCAACAGCAGCAACACCAACACATAGTTGACAACCCACCACAACCCCAGCAACGGGGAAATGGTGGTTCACATCCTTCCGGTGAAGGATCATCTGCCATTTATGGCATTGAGAGTGTTGAACTTCAAACAAGAGCCAAGCTTTATGGAAATCCTAGCATCGACGCTCAAGAACCTAGTACTAGTTCAACTCCACCACTACCCAATGATCTGCATATCGAACGGCCTACTACTGATACCATAATTCATCCCCCCAATGGGACACTTTGATGCATGACTCATAACACCTCTGCACGTGTAGCCCAAAACTACAACATTGTAGAAGATTTGGCGTAGGCACCATCAGCTATGTCTACTCTCGAAGTATTGCAAACTTGTCTAACACAAAGGAAAGCCTTGCTTTTGGCCATTGGTAGAATAGACCCCCAGGATTCCATTCTAGCTATCTTTGATATGGAAAAATCTCAAACTCGCCTCTCACACCAACTCACATTCCAAGTGCAGGTTGTGTTGAAAGTGCATTTACGAAGGTGCTTCGACCTACGTTATGTCACAAGCTTGCTGGCTCGCTTTAGGTTCTCCTACCTTAACACCGCCGTCGAATTCCCTCAAAGCTTTCGATGGCCACACGTTCCTCCCAAAAGGATACCTTGCTAGCTTAACCATCACTCTGAGTGGGAAAACGGTAACTGTGGATGTTGAAGTCATAGATCGCCATCTAGACTATAATCTATTACTCAGTCGTAGTTGGTCTTATGCCATGAACACCATTGTTTCTTCGGTCTTCCGACTTGTCCTTCCATTGGACGGGAAAATAGTCACAGTGGATTAGTGATCCTTCTACACCCCTGATTATACCACGTTACCAAGTAGCATTGTACCCCTAATAGGAGGATTTCCTGACTCTTATGTCATTATTAGTACTGGTCTTCTGAAGGCATCTTCCCTACTGGGTTGTTTTCCTCTCCCACCGCCAGAGATCCCAAATACGGTTGTAATTATATCCACCACTTTGGATGGTTGTATTGACCCATGGATCCTCCTGACACCTTCAGAAATTGATTCCTACAGAGATCAGATGTTGCTCTCACCAGCCAAGTTGGCCTACCAAGCCATCCAAATTACATCTGAAACCTCCACTGCTATGGTTTTGACCAAAGGTACAAACCTCCCACCCATCACAGTTCTCTCTAAGGATATCCTTAATGAAGTCTTGCCTACAGACGAACCTATTCAAGAGATCATCTCTCTAGAAGAACGACCTTGGGGAGAGTTTCACCATCGTGCTTCGATGATCGACTCGGACATGATAAATACTAAAATCCCATCCTTTGACCCACCTGAGATGGTTCCCTCCTTTGACGAATGTTCAAACTATCAATTCAGAAGGAAACATGGGTAATCTTTCTAATACAATGTTCATTGATATCTCAGTCAAAACGGGTATCGTGGAAAATATTCAGATTGGAGCAAATTGCAATCCCGAGGAAATTGAATGCTTCACATCCCTTTTCAAGGAATTCCGCGATGTGTTCGCTTGGTCTTATGAAGAAATTCCCGGCATAGATCCATCTATAGTAGAGCACGAAATCAAGATTGATGACAATGCCAAACCAATTTAGCAGCGACTCAGGCTTGTCCACCCACGCAAAGCGGCCGCCATCAAAATTGAGGTAGAAAAAATTTTAAATGCTAGTTTCATATATCCCGTTCCTTTGACAGAATGGATTTCCAATCCGGTTCCTATTGATAAAAAACAAGGCACCATCCAAGTTTGTGTTGACTATCGTGATCTGAACGCCGCTTGTCCCAAAGACAATTATCCTACACCGTTCATAGATTAGATTCTCGACGATTGTGGTCGATGAAAATATTTTTCCTTCATGGATGGATTCTCGAGCTATAACCAGATTGCAATTAAAAAAGAGGACCAACATAAAACTACCTTTATCTATCCATGGGGCACCTTTGCGTATCGTAAACTCCCATTCGGTCTGAAGAATTTTGGAGAAAATTTTCAGCGGGCCATAGAATATGCTTTCCACGACATTTGACATATTGTATAGGCTTACTTGGATGACCTTCCGACCCATTCCAAAAAATTTCCTAATCACCTTGCTCATCTGCAAGAAATTTTTGCTAGGTGTAGATTTTACAATATACATTTGAATCCTCATAAGTGCGTATTTATGGTCGAGTCCAGGTGTCTGTTATGTTTCATTGTCTCCAAGCATGGGATTAGGGTTGATCCTGATAAGGTTAAAGAAATTATTGAATTGCCGGCACCACAATCCATCCTCCAACTCCAACGTTTTCAAGGGAAGGAAAAATTTTTACGTCGATTCATTGTTAACTATGTCGAGATGACGAAAGGATTCATGCGATTATTGAAGAAGGGAACACTATATTTGTGGGATGACCAAGCTCAACAGTCATTTGATGCTTTAAAACATGCACTTGTTTCAGCCCCACTCCTTAGTGCCCCTGACTACTCACGCGACTTTCTCCTCTACCTGGTAGCCTCACCATCCTCACTTGGAATGGTTCTGGTTCAAGTTCACAATGATGATAGTGAACATGTGATATACTACTTTTCAAAAGGTCTAATTAGACCTCAACTACGTTATTCACATGTGGAGAAACTTTCTCTGGCGGTAGTTTTTTATGTCACCCAACTCCGACACTATATATTGCTACGACAGACTAGAGTTATTGCTTTGGAGAACCCCATGCAACATATCCTGTCTCGAAAAATTATTGGAGGAAAATATTCCAAATGGATCATAATCCTCCAACAATTTGATTTTGTCTTCACAGCTGCCAAAGCAAAGAAATCCCTCGTCTTCACCGAATTATTATCGGACCTTCCCAGAATCGACCCAGGAGAAGTAGCTCATGATCCATTTCCTGATGAATCTGTATACTTGGTCGATTCTTCGGACCCATGGTATGGAGACATTTTGGTCTACCTACAAACCCAACACTTCCGTCCAACTCTCACGTCCGACTATCGTCGACGTATTCGCCACCAGGAAAAGCACTACCTCGTGCTAAATGATACATTATATCGCCATGGTATTGATATTATTCTCCGAAATTGTCTCACTTTCAATGAAGCGGAATGCATTTTGAATGACTGCCACGCTGGGGCGTGCGATGGTCATCTTTCGAGCATAGCTATTGCCCAAAAAATCCTACGCGCAGGTTATTGTTTGGCCCACTTTGTTTAAAGACTGCATTGCAGCGGTCCAGAAGTGCCATCCCTATCCCCCTTCATCTAGTTATCTCCATTGGTCCTTTTTCTAAATGGGGAATTGACTTCGTCACCTGCAATCCCACTTCGGAAAATGGACACAACTACATTGTGGTTGCGATCGACTATTTTACGAAATGGGTAGAAGCCATTCCCACTTTTAAGGCCAATGGTGAAACCACCACTCTCTTCCTATTCAATAAGGTAATATGTCGGTTCGGAGTACCCCTATCTATTGTCATAGATCATGGATCCCACTTTCAGAATGATATGATGACTGAATTAACATCCATGCTAGGTTTTCGTCAAGATCAATCATCTTCTTATTATCCTCAAGCTAATGGTCAAGTCGAAGCCATAAATGGCATCCTGAAAACCATGATTCTTCGATTGGTTGGAAACCATAAAACCACATGGCATCTAAATTTGTATTCCGTGTTATGGGCATACCGAACATCAGTCAAAACTGCCACAGGCTTCACGCCATTTCAACTTGCATTTGGCCTGGAGGCAGTACTTCCAATTGAGTGTGAAATTCCATCACTCAAACTCACTATAGAACTCCTGCCTAGCACCACTGCCACAGAAGAGAACTTGCTCTCACTCGATAATTTGGAAGAGACTCGTTAAGATGCTACACTAGCACTCGAAGCTCACTAGTGCCGAGTCAAAGCTCAATACAACAAATCTGTCAAGCCTCGTTCTTTCCAAGAGCATGATCTCATTCTACTCTATGATCTGAAACATGACCTCTTGGTGGAAGGAACACTCCAAACATTATGGCTTGGTCCTTACATCGTCACTAAAGTCCTCTCAAAATGGGCTTACAAAATTTAGGACTGTAATGGAATTCCACTCGCGGAGCCCTGCAACGGGCTCTATCTAAAGAAGTATTTTGCCTAGTTTCACACTAGGCGTATGCTTTGTAATTTTATGTATATAATTTTTCCCTATTGTTTTGATGTCTCTGGATATTTTTTGGTTTTTAAGGTGTTTTTCTCATCTACAATATTTTTCCTTCACACAGATGTCGTCATCCTCCTTATGATATGTCGGATACGCAGACGGTGCTAGTCGTCACACTAGACACATTGCTTCAGCTGCTTGGGTTCTCTACACTCCTGAGTCGGAACTTCCTGGTTCTGGGGGAATTTTCCTAGGTAGCGCCACCAATAACATTGTCGAGTACATGTTAGTGATCCAACTCCTCACGGAGGCGGTGTCTCGTGACATCTCCAATTTAGTGGTCAGGTTAGATTCCCAACTAGTCATTATGAAATTAAACAATCATTACCGTGTCCTTCATCTAGTCTTGTTACGTTATTTTTTAAGGGTGCGACTTTTAGAATCAAACAATCACATTTGAGCACGTTCCTATATAATTTAATGCATTAGTCGATTCTTTGGCAAACTATGTGTTAGATTGGCATTTGTCACATTTGTTATAAAAGATTTACACATGAGTATATATATATATATATATATATATATATATATTCCCATTTAAAATACATAAAAAATTAAAAAGCACAAAATCACCAAAAAGTATGTATATATATATGTCGTGTCCAGTATAATAGTTACATCAAAAAATCTTCCAAAACTTGGGTTTTTTACAAAACATTTGGCTATACTAAAGCCACACTATGATACTTATACATCTACTTTGCCAGATAAGCTTGATGCTCATGATAACATACAACTGCTCTGGCTATCCTCCTCAGAGGCACCAGGTATATCTATAGCACACCTACGGTATGCCACTGCAAATGAACTGGAACCTCCCACATAGGAAGGGGTGGTATACCCATACTCAAACCCTCCAGGTTTCTGGAGAGTTCATGTAAGACCTGGGAATCATCATCCCCGGCGACTTCCGCATCCTCAGCTGGTACGCCAGCCCTAAGTAGCTACAGTCCTCGTTGTGCATAGTGAGGGGACCCAACTGGGCAGACAAGTGCCACATCTGTGTCGAGTAAAAAAGCTTCATGTCAAAACATAATTTTCAACCTATTTCAACAAAAATATTGCATAAACATTCAAAATACAAAAACAAAGTACTTCCTAGAGTACATTGATAATTTCTTTCTTACCATTGAGCCCCCACTGGGTGCCAAGCGGAAAAACTAACTCCGGATCGCTAGTGAATTTCATCCCTGCATAGAGGTAATCCTCAATCATAATGATCTGGGAGTTCAACCAATCAAAAAACCCATCATCAAAGTACTGCCAGACTGGACCCTCTCCAGTCCGTGGAAGCAAAGCTGCCCATCGAACCTGTCTCGGCTTGCGTGGGCCCAATGGTGTTGTAATGATCCTAGGTCTCATCAATGGCACCGGCTCTAGTAGGAAAGAAACGATCAATGTGCCGTACCCAAACTCTCTCTGGGTACAAGTCTTGCATGCTGTGAGCTCTGCTCGGACCTGACGGACAACTCCATCACACCAGTCAAAAACCTGAGGCTGCATAAAATCCAAGGCTAGTAGCATCTGGCCCTTGGTGGCCACATGCTGACTCTTGGCACCTGCCAAGCAAACAATCATCCATAATATGGACCTCAGTGGTCTCAAGGCCACCTGTGCAATAGACACCCGGTTTCTCACTGCCTCTGTGTTGTGTATGCAATGAGTCAAAATAAGATCATCAGTGGAACACAGATCCCCTTTGGACCCCGTCAAGTTGGGCCTTGGGCCACGACATGATAAGCTAGTCAAAAATTAAACATCGTCCTTCTCAATTGAGAGCTCATTGCCCCCAATCCGAAAGACATGGTGACGCTCATCCCATTTCTGAATCAACCACCTCAGGAGGTCCTCTTGACCCCTCATTAGTTCTAAACGTGCATATTTTAGCAAACCGCATCTACGGAGAGCCATCAAGCTTGCGGCATTAGTAATCATATCCCTTTCTTCCTGTTCATGTTCTCTCTCTCGCCAGATACTCATGGTTAATAGTTGAATACCTGAAAATACAAAATTTTCAACCAACTAGAAATTGTCTGTAACACTTCAAAATGCTTATAAACGAGTTCTTAAAATATGCTCTGCGCCTAACACGAGCCATAGATCAAAACAATGTGTGCTAACACGCTCTTCCTTCATGGAAAGTGCACTTAATGTGGGTCCAACACTGCTAGCCCGCGTTAGCTGCTAAGATTTTTTAGGGCCTACCAAATTTCCCATTTTGGACCAGCAAAGCTTCACAAAAACACAATAAAATGATAGCACGAGGTTCCAACTCTTACCTGGATCTCACGGGAAGAAGAACTGTTGCTCGGATTTACTGCAATCGCCAGCTAAAGTTTTCACCCTTATTCACCCCAGAGCTCCTTCACAGCATTCAAAATAGTGAAAATGAAAGTCTTCTGACCTTCTTATAGCCATTTATGGGGCATGAATCTCTTAGATAGTCTGCAAAAAGTCGTGAATTCTTGCTACATATGTGTCGCAACTATTGAGATTAGTTACTAATGTTCTGATGAGTGATCAAGATCTATATGCAGACAGAACTGTGTTTTGATCCTGATTCCGAGCATTATTTTTACGATCTTTTTCTTTCTCGTTAATCTAAAAAACCTCGAGTTCTCTTCTTTGGACTTGTTAAACTTATACAAAGTCGATTTCGAGCATTATTTTTTACGATCTTTTTCTTTCTCGTTAATCTAAAAAACCTCGAGTTCTCTTCTTTGGACTTGTTAAACTTATACAAAGTCGATTTCGAGCATTATTTTTATGGTATTTTTCTTGCTCATTAATCCGAAAAACCTAGAGTTCTCTTCTTCAGACTCGTTAAAACTAATATGAAGAAGCACTGAGCTTTCTTTTTAGGGACCTTTTTCTTTCTCACCAAAATGAAAAAACCCCGAGTTGCCTTTGTCGGGCTCGATTTTTCCCCCACAACGGTAAGGAGCCAAAAGTTTCTTTTCCTCATAAAGCTGACTAAATAGAAAAAGTGACCAATTTTTTTCTTCGCGTGATTCGTTAAAATTTCACGGAGAGCAAGGTTTTTATTTTGGACTCGTTAAAATTTCACAAAGAATATTGAGTTTACTTCGTCTCCTCGTACTCATAACAAAATGAAGTAGACGTCCATTGAACATAGATTTCTCACTTTTCTCGATTCAATGGACTAACTTACGAAAAATGAATTGTTTCGGGCTTACTATTATCCCTTTGCCGTGCCCGGTTATCAAGACATGACAAAGGTACCCCAATGGAATCGTCTTTTACGACATTTTTTAGACTCTCTAAACATGATTTATAAAGGAGGATTACAACCGTCGGTTGTACCAAGCCCTCCTCGACCTTCCAATATCTAAATCTCTCAATGTGGTGATGTCTTGATCAACAATTTCTCAATGAACTTTGTTTGATTTTTACCTTCACACTGCTTGATGTGTATCTTCTTCACAGAAGTATTAAAAAATTTGTGATCCTTCGACCTTGAACCAAAAGGCTTTCTCATGGAAACCTTAGATTTTTCACAAAGTTTGGACTCATTAAAAATTCCACGAAGAAAATCTTGAATTTATGGTGGCCAAAGTTTTCTAAAAGTCACACCCTTAAAAGAACATAGATTTCTCACTTTTCCGACTTCGCTGGACTAACTCATGGAAAACGAACCATTTCGGGCTTACTATTCTCCCTTTGTCATGCCCGATTATCAAGACATGACAAAGGTAACCCATGGAGTTGTCTTTTACAACATTTTTCAGACTCTCTAACCATGAAAAATTCACCCAGAGTTTACTTAATACTGGACTAGATTAAACCTAATCGAGACGGCGAAAAGGAGTTGTCTTTTTACGATATTTTGAGACTCTCTAAATATGAGACTAAGGTTATAAATGCGGACTCGTTAAACCTAATCAGACGGGGAAAATTTTGGACAAAATGGATACTACCTCTGTTACATTTCAGAAATTTCGATTTGGAAGCAAAAATCTTGAACATGGCACTTCCCAGAAAAATATTTCACAGTTAGCCGAACCCTACCATATATGAGTATTAGCCTTCATCTCCCAGTGTTCCTACACCAGTAAAATCCTAACAAACTCTTTGGTGTTCATTAAGCCTCAGCTGCCTAGTACCCTGTTACAGTGCCTTCTATTGTTCAAGCAGATCTCGCTATCTACTGCTCCTCTTATCAACCAAAACACTCATTATTCCAGAAATTATTTGTCATCAGTTATCCCCATTTTCTCTTCATTATCTCCATAAAAAAAAAATCATTTGGTTTCCATTTCGTGTTGACTGATGTAGGATGCCTCAGTGCCTACCTTTCAACAGATCTCTTCCTATCGACTTCAACATATTATCTAGGAAGTTGATCCAGAAACCCATCAGTACCTGGATACTTGCAGACATCAGTGGCAGGTAGTCTTGTGTTTGATTAATATTCTTCATCATTGGCTCCTGATCGAATGATTCTATGAGTGTTCAACTTCAACTCTTTTTATTCACACTCGCTAGATTGTACTATGCATCTTAGGGACCATCATCATTATTGGTGGCCACCTTCGCGTCTGTTAACAATTTTCATTATCGACTGGTAATCAGATGATTTCTCACATGTTCGACGATAGCTCCTTCATTCACATGTTGAGAAATATGTAGTTTAAGTGAAGCAGCGGTCAAGACCTTGGGGCAAAGGTTACATCATTAAAGCTATGTTATATTTCCCAAGTTGCGATATTATTTATGGAGACAGCTTCTTCAGCCTAATCCTGTTATGACAGACACTTCCACATTATGCTTATCGGTGGACAGATTCTTCATATCTCTATTCTAGAGAAATCATGTTGATTAGCCACTGAGCATGGGAATTCCCGAATCAAGACAGATACTATGTTTTCTGACATATGTTGTTGTTTCAGGTTTTCCTCAGTCTTTCAATTTCTTTATCTCTACTACACACATTATAAAGTATTTCGGCCATCGTCTTCGTCTCTGACCTCACACTTTAGGGGGCATTTGTTATAGGTCAAAAAACCTCGTCATCAGCTCAGAGGAGAAGATACATATGGAAGGAATAAAGAGACCTAAAATAAACCTACTTCTGCCAAGGTAACGCACCCCTATAATAGCAAAAGAGAGTTATAACACACCTTATCAATGAAGAGGCCGCGTTAGTGGCTAGGGCAATGCTCTGTTTAGACTAGAGGGAAGCGTTACTCGTGTTTTGAGTTTGAAATAGGGAAAAACCGTAGAGAATGATTTGGAATCCCAGCTTTTTCTCATAAAAGAGTCAGTACAAAAAGGAAACTGCAAAGCACTAGTCTCTTATTGGGCCTTGCCAAAAACAATTGAACTCCCAAGCAAGGAAAAAGCATGGGAAGTTGAGGAAACATCTTGGTTTTTTCCATTTAGAATTGGTGGAAGGAGAAAGGCAATGATTTCTCTCTCCATGTCCTATAAAATGGAGTTGAAGGCTCTTGGTTCAAGGTCGAAGGATTGTCAAAGTTTTGAATACTCGCGAAGCAAAGCATTTTTGTTGTAGTGTGAAGGTAAAAAATCAAAGAGGTTCATTGAGAACTTGTTGATCAAGACAGCACCACATTGAGAGATAGAGAGATTGGAAGGCTGAGGAGGGCTTGGTACAACCGACTGTTGTAATCCTCCTTTTTATAAATCAATAGAACTGTATCTGTTTTTTCCATTCTATGCGTTGATATTGTCATTGTTATTCAATTACTTATATAGCATGAGATGAATGGCTTAGATGTGCATAGTTTAAATGTTTATCATATGTTAACTTAATTGATAGGAAATGTATGTTGTGGTAGAGATTACATGGGTGCTTTGATTGATTACAGGGTCGAGATTTGGAGCTGCTGAAGAAGGATCCCTGCTTCGCTGCTTAGCGCTCTCCAAAAGACTTCAAGATCATTAAAGAGGTAATATTCCATGTTATTCCTTCAAGTTGTTTAAGTTGATATGAACATGTATGTGCCTTCTTTGTGAACTATACAATTAATCTTACTGTCTGCCTCGGGCACCGGAAAGCCCTGAGGGGGATATTAGAAAACCAACAACCCAAGCATTTTACCCTATAGTATCCATCCAATGATTGATTAATAATAAAACCTAAGGGATTATGAATCGAGGAATTTACATTAAACCCAGGGATTATATATTATAAACCTAAGGTATATCAACCATAAGATAAATATTATAAACCCTAAAATAAACGTGGTTGATTTTCATATTGAGAGCAATCCTTGTCACAATGTGATAGACATGGTTGACCATGATTGATTTTCATATTAGGAAAATGTTTGTGAGAATGCCACATTGGACCATCGTTGACCATGGTTGATTTTCATATTGAAATAATTTTCACAATGAAACTTTGGACCATGGTTGACCATGATGCTCACATAGGCCGAATACTGGTTGACCCTGGTTGACCATGGTTGACATATTGAACATGGATGATCACGGATGCACATGAACAACCATGGTTGACCATGATTGATGTTATAAACACAAGGGAATAATAAACCCAAGGGAATAATATTAAACCCAAGGAAATAATAGTAAACATAAGGGACTAATATAAACCCAAGGTATATAAACCATAATATAAATATTATAAACCCTAAAATAAACATTGCCAATGATGGTTGATTTTCATATTAAGACAATATTTGTCACACTATGACGTTGGACCATCGTTGAGCGTGATTGACAATGATTGAACATGAACAACCATGGTTGACCATGATTGATGTTATAAACCCAAGGGAATAATACTAAAAACCCAAGGGAATAATATTAAACCCAAGGAAATAATATTAAACCTAAAGGATTAATATAAAACCAAGATATATAAAATATAATATAAATGTTATAAACCCTAAAATAAATATGGTTGATGATGGTTGACAATGGTTTATTTTCGTATTGAGACAATCTTTGTTACACTGTGACGTTGAACCATGATCATCCATGGTTGACCACGATTAATTTTCATATCAAGACAATCGTTGCCACCATCAGATGTTGGACCATGGTTGACGATGGTTGATTTTAATGTTGAAACAATATTTTTCACAATGGGATGTTGGACCGTGGTTTACCATAAATGACCATGAATGATTTTCATATTGAGACAATCTTTCTCACAATGAGATGTTATACCATGACTGACCACAGTTCACCATGTTTGATTTTCAAATTGGAAAATCTTTGCCACAATGTGGCATTGGACGATTTTTGGCCATAATTTACCATGGTTGGCCATGTTTGAACAATGTTGACCATGATTGACCCTAGTTGATGATGCTTGACAATGGTTGAGCATGATTGATTTTCTTATTGACACATTCTTTGTCACAATGTAACGTTGGACCATGGTTGACCATGATCAACCATGACTATAAACTGAAGGGATTTATATTAAACCCTATGATTAATATTATAAACCCTATGAATAATATTATACCCTAGGAATATGAACCGTTAAATTAATAAACTCAAGGGATTAATATTATAAACCCAAGGGATTAATATTAAAATTCTAAGAGATTATAAACCCAAGGGAATAACATTAAAAAAAATATATTAATATTATAAACCAAAGGTATATAAACCCTAGCATAACTATTATAAACCCTAAAATAAACATGGTTAACCATGGTTGATTTTCATATTGAGAAAACCCTTGTCATAATGCGACATTGCACCATGGTTGGCCATGATTTATTTTCATATCAAATCAATATTTATCACAATGTGACGTTGGACCATGGTTGACCATGTTTTATGATCTGAAATGGAAGTATTTGTTACACTATGCAAAGTATCCAAATAGATATAATAATATGTGCAAAAGGTTCTCCTTAAATTGTAGGATAAACAATTAGTTATGGATTTGTTTAACAGGTTTCTATGAGAGGATTGATTAAGTATTTTAACTGTTTATCATTGTACAACATAAAATAATAGAAAATAAACTTCAACAAAGCACATTACTCAGTTATTTGTTGAGCAGCTCACCCCTCCTGGGCTACATCTGCTGGTCCAAGCCTCCCAAATGGCATGTCCCTCTTGTATTAATTTTCTCAAAATGAAAGTAAAAGTGAAAATAAGACTTAATAGGAAAAAATATCTGTAAAATCAGCTTCAGAAGATATGAAATAGCCAGAGAGGACTATTCATTTACATAAAACTGATAAAGGATGCCCAAGACAATGCCTTCTCCATGATGGCCCTAATGGCTCCTTAATCTTCCTCGAAGCTAAAAATGTTGAAGATCACCTCCGTTCAACCTAAAACCTATTCCAAACTGCTCAGAATTTTGAAGAGACCTAAAATTGACTATTTTTGCACTCAATTTGGTTCAATAATGAGGGATTTATGGCAGAAACAAGAAAACTTCCCAATGTCCCCCCAAAACCCCACTAAAAGTGGAAGAACTACTAGTTAAAAAACTAATTTGGTTAATTCCGCCAACTTTGGCGCACTCCTCCAAAAATATCAAAACCGTAAACCACCATATTTAATGTTAAGCAGGGTGGCATGTGACCACCCCCGCACTAACTGTCGGGTAATATGTTAGTGTCACCATAACATTTAATTTGTATTGGTGGTCACATTAAACAATTCATGGCGGAAGATACAACTGCTAGTGCTAGCCTCTAGTCACCTGTGTCTGGGTCATATGACATCTGGGCCTAGTCGCATGATGTCGAAGGTAGCCCTGTGGGGCTAGCCCTTTTATTTTCCGCCATATGTAAATTTATAACTTAAATATGTCGTGGGTCCCCTTGGTGTTAAGTAACACAACGGAGCTCGACTGGTTAGGTCGCATGGTTGTCAGGGGGGAGACCCTGGTTCAAAACCTATTGAATGTAACAATTTTTTTTTGACAACTTCTCTTCGGCTTGGGGCCACGTGGTGACCTCCAAGCTTGCCACATGGCACCCTCTGATTGGCCACCACAAAACAGAGTTAAACCATCCACAAATGAAAATCTACCAGGTGTTGAAGTATGATAAACCCATGTGGAATAATACAGGGTGTAATGTTCCTAATTAGCCCAAGTTAATTGGAACATTTCATTTTGTCTTAATTTTATGTGTTGATGAATAAAATGTAGAGGAGGACATAAAAAACTTCTTAAATCAAAGAATAACTACATGCCCAATGTGAAAAGGGATAAATCTGGGCTTTTTGTAACAAATCCACTTGTGTGTGAACAGAAATTGGACCACCTTGGAGAACCAGCACAGTTTTAGAAAAGGGATCCAATGTGAAAGGGGTTAAGTCCATTGAAGTGGTTTAGGGTTTGTGCACCCCTTCAAGTTATAAAAAGGAGGAGAGAGCTCATGTAAAGGTTGTTGATCATATTTGGAATTTCGAGTTGCTTGAGCAACTCCTTTCTCTGCGTTGTTTAGCAAGAGAAAGAGAGGGTTTCTTGTTTAGGAACTCTCCTCCCTTCCTTGAGAAGCTGTTGGAGGGCATTGCACTGCATTTTCCAATATCCGGCATTGTTGGCCAAGCTCCACCTCTAGTAGCAGCGTTGATCCTGTTGAGGGTTTTGCAGCTGTTGTGAGTTGCACCAAGTGGTGAACTAGATATGCAAGATCTAGTTGTTTTGGAGGAGATTTCTCTCAGGGAGGGTGTCTTGTGACCACCCGGAAGAGGATCTCACTCTTGTATTTTGATTTCAGATCTGTACCTCTCATCTATTTTCATATTTGGTTCAAGCTACAGTGCTTCCCCTTTGGGTACTGCGTTACTTCATGTGTTGCTGCAAGTATTATTTGATTTTCCCTTTGTAATAGATCTCATATGATTGAGGCTTGCCTCTCATCTTGAAGATTCACATTGTAGCTTGCTAATATCTATTTCTCAGATCTGATATGTATTTTAATAAAAATCATCTTCGGCTATTTCTGGAGGTTTCTGCAGTTCCATGTATAAAAAGTCAGATCTACAATTTCTAGTGCATTATTTTGCTAAAACCCCAAAGGGGTCTTGTAAAAGAGGCTGAGTAGTTTCCAGATCTAGCATGGATCTAATGTTACAGCCATAGATCATCCATAGATATGATTTCCATTATTCAACTGCTGAAGCACACTTAGAGGGATGCAGTCCATTCATTTCTGCAATTTTATAAATGTCGGAGATGTCATTTTAATGGATTTCTGCACTATTATTTCATGTGATTTGGTGTATGTCAATGGGAGAATCTTTCATAATGCTGATATGATGTTCCATGGCTTAATTCTGAGCCTTATTTCTTCTCTCCAGTGGTTTTTGGGCAAAACTACGCAATTCTGGTTGCTGGGTTTCCTTGTTGCAGCAGCTCTTCTCATTAGCTGATTTTTAGCTAGTCAGCTTCGTGGGAGATCTATTTAAGGGTCTTAAACTCATTTTTTTTCCCTAAAATTCATCACATAAGCCCCACATATCCTAAGATAGGGGAACCAAGCCCTGAAATTCGTTATTCTTGCACCCATTTTCTTATACAACGTCCTCACTGAGCCTCTTGCTGAATTTCCTGAAGTAGGAATCTCCCACTCCTTCCTTGTTTGGTTTTTGCTCCTCTTTGGATCCCTTCTTTAGATCTGAAGATATAATAATCCCAAGGGCTGAAAAATCCATTTGGAGTGTGTTATTTCCACCCTTTCTGTGTTGCACCTATTTCTATAGATAGAGTCTGAAACGGGCCAGGTAGCCTCTGGATATCACCCTCTCTTTAGAGGTGACACATCCAGTAAAAGCCCCTTCAGTCTAACTATGGTTTAGAAGTTGTTGGTGTTTTTCCACACTGCTATGAAACCATGGTGGAATATCTTAATATATTCCCTACTGAGCCTATTTTTCCCCATTTGGAACATTACACTAGGGGAATATTCCAAAGAATATTTCTTGGAATATTATTTTTTTTA
>JAXQQM020066954.1:0-47500 GCA_034641835.2 Pinus albicaulis
AGCTATCATAGTGGGAGATATTATGGTCTGACTTGGTACAAAGAGATTCGGCAGAACACCAAAGATGGATCCTCATCAAATCATGATGATGAGGATAATTGTGCCTTGGATGGAAATACAAATAAAGGGAAAGGGAATTCATCCCATTCCAAATCATATTCTGGTCAGGCGGGAAAGAGGAAGGACTTGTCAAAGATTAGATGTTTTCATTGTCATAATATGGGACACTATGCCACGAAGTGTCTGCACAAAAAGGTCGAAAAGAAGCCCTAAGGAGGAGTGGAAGGTGAAACTCTTTCTTCAAAATTAGAGTTGGATTTCACTCTCATTGCATGCATGGTGTCATTGGTTATGGGGTTTGTGTGGTACCTGGATAGTGGAGCCTCATTCCATATGACCAACAACAAAGAGTTCTTCAGCAATTTAGAGGAGAATGATCTCCATATGCACATCGATATAGGGGATGATGGCAGGTATAGCGTGATTATAATTAGTACTGTTACCTTTTATACTCCTCTCACATTGAAAGATGTCATGTATGTTCCTGGTTTGAATAAGAAATGTGTTTCAGTTGCTATGTTGGAAGAACGTGGCTATGATATGATATTTAGAAAAGAAAAGACACTCCTTAGTCGCATAGACATGGGACAAGTTAAGAATATAGGGGTTCGAGTAAAGAACCTCTACAAATTGGATGTAGAAGATTGTGCTGCCTTGAAAACGAAAGCAAAGAAGGTGGAGAACCGAGACATCATTGAGTTATGGCATAGAATATTGGGCCATCTACACCATGGAGGTTTGAAGATCATGCATAAAATTTCTACAGGATTTTCCAATCATGTAATCGAGTAGCATGATACATGCAAAGGGTGTACATTGGGGAAGTGCACCAAAGACACCTTTCATGAGAAGGACACTTGGGAAAAAGCGATCCTTGAAAGAGTTCACTCAGATGTGTGTGGACCGTTCTTGACAACTTCCACGACCAAGCACATGTATTATGTGATTTTTGTAGATTATTTTTCACGCAGGTGTTGGATTTTACTCATGCATAAGAAAGATTAGGTGTTCTCAAAATCTTGTGAGTTCAAGGCACTTGTCGAGAAAGAAACAAGCATGAAGGTGAATAAGGCTCTCAGGAGTGACAATGGTGGAGAATATGTGTCGAATGAATTCAAGAAGTTATGTGCATCAAAAGGAATTTGACGAGGGTTGATAGCACCTCATAACCCACAATAGAATGGGGTTGCAAAAAGGAAGAACAAAAGCATTGTGGGAGTTGCATGAGCGATGTTACATGATCAGGGCCTACCGTTGCACTTGTGGGAAGAAGTATTCAACACAACTATGCATGTGTAGAACAAAATTCTTCATCAAATCCTTAGGATGAGTACACCAGAAGAATGATTTTCCAGTAAGAAGCTAGATGTGGCGCACTTTAGAATTTTTTGTTCATATATTTACTGTAATGTTACCAAATATGCACAAAAAATATAAAACCAATAGTTTATTTGGGCATATTTGTGGGCTACACTGATACACATCACAACTGTTGGGTGCAACTGCCATCTCACAGGATTATAATGGTTCGTAAATATGTGAAATTCGATGAAGGAAAGGCCATGTGAATTTCCCTTAAGAGGGATATTCAAATGCATGTAGTTGAGGAACTCTTAGATCCAAAAGAAAAACCTCAAGATGTGGAGAAACCAAAAGAAAAAAAATAGAGACTAGAATCACCCACTCACGGCACAGGAAGATAAGGTCCCTAGATAGATACACTGGCTACATGGCTCTTATGAGCTAGCGTGTAGAGACTTAGCCATCCTCATTGAGGAACCAATGAAACAACAAGTATGGGTTGATGCTATGGTTGAGGAGTATGACTCCACTATCAGAAAAAATGCATGGGAAGTTGTCCCAAGACTGGAGGAAAAGTCAATTGTACAATCTAGGTAGATCTACAATGTGAAGCAAGCATCAAATGGGAGTGTGGAGAAACACAACGCCATATTTGTTTCCAAGGGGTTCTCTCAGTTAGAGGGAGTACATTACGAGTAGACCTTTGCTCCAGTAGCAAGGTACTCTTCAATCATATATATTCTTGCACTTTCAGCGCAGATGTGATGGAAGATACATCATATGGATGTAAAGATACCCTTCCTAAATAGAGTTATTTATGAAGAGTTGTACATTGAGCAGCCGAAAGGATTTGAGACCTTTGACAGAGAGTCACATGTGTGCAGACTCAAGTGAGCATTATATGGAATGAAACAAGCACCATGTGCTTGGTACACTAGGATCGACAACTACTTCACCAAGTTGGGCTTCACCAAAAGTGAAGCAGATGTGAACCTTTACCATATTGTGGTAGAAGGTAAATGATTTATTATAGTATTATATGTCGATGATTTGATTCTGACAGGTATTGAGAAGTTGATCAATTCTTGAAAAGAGGATCTTGCAAGAGAATTTGAGATGAAGGACATGGGGCTCTTGCATTATTTCCTTGGTTTGGAAATATGAAAAATAGATGGGGAAATATTTATCTCTCAAGGTAAGTATGCCAATGAGATACTAAATAAGTTTCACATCGAGAGAAAAAAAACCCATGGAGACTCCCCTAGCAGGAAATTGGAAGAAGAAAGATGCTACTTCAGGTGAAGAGGTAGAAGCTACCATATACAAATAGCTTATGGTTTCAATCGTGTACTTGGTGAACACACAACCAGACATATGTTACGCGGTTAACCAACTTATTCAAGTTATGGTTAAGCCAACCAAGCTTTATTGGAAGGCATCCAAAAATGTGTTGTGATACCTGAGAGGCACCACTCAATTTAGTCTTTGGTTCAAACATACGGAAGGAGTGAAGCTTCATGGCTTCACACATGCAGATTCGGTAAGGACTCCATTCGACAGGAAGAGCACATCAGGGGGAATCTTCAATATTGGGTCAAAAACAGTTTCCTAGTACAACAAGAAGAAGATATTAGTTTCACTCAGTTCAGCAGAAGCATAGTACCTTGCTGCTAATGAAGCAACTTGTGAGCCTATATGAGTAAGGAAGATCCTTGTTGGGTTATTTGGTCAAAAAAAGGATCTGATGGCGATTTATTGTGATTAATAGAGTTGCATCAAACTCTCAGTTAATCCAATTGTTCATGACAGGTACAAGCATATCAATATCTGGTATCACCATCTCAGAGATTGTGTGCAGAGGCGAATTATGTTATTAGAGTACATTCCTACAAGGGAGTAGGATGCAGACATCTTGAAGAAGGTACCTTCAAGAGGAAAATTTGAGTTCCATAGAGGCAGGATCAGGGTATCATACAATCCCTTTATTGCTGAGAGGGAGGGTTGAAAATGGCACCAAGAAAGGCTTCTAATTTAATTTTCCCTTTAATTTAATTAGAAGAAAATTGTAATTCCACATCACATGACAACTTGTATGAGTTAACTAAGTTAGGATGACTTAGTTGGTTTACTTAATTCAGGTTGAGGGTCAAACTAGAGGCATGTGGAGTCTCTCCTACATTATAGGAGCCCCAGTTGATTTTATTTTGAGTTGTAATTAATTAACTCATTTTATCTAATTTAAAGTCAGTTTAACTAGTTCTAATTGATGGAGGAACTAGAGAGAGGTCAAAGTGTGACAATTAGGTTTAATTCATATGTAGTGATCAATCATATAACTAATAATTCAATCATAAATAGCTCATTCATGTCAATTTTGAGAAAGACCCATTTGATATTAGAGTTAAAGGGAAGTGCACTATTAGTTATATAATGATCCAATTGTACAAGTGGTACATGGAGTTAGAGGAAGAGCCTTGATGTATTGTACAATCATTATTGGGGGGTTTCCTTGTTAATAGGGCCTAATTACCCAAGGAAACTGCGTAAGGAAATAGGGATTCCCGAGGCCAAGAAATTGGTTAAGTATTGAACCAATATTTCCTAGGAATGTCAACAATTTGATGGTGTGCGAAGATAGGGAAAAATTTCTTTCTGAAGTAGAATGGAGCATCATGTTGGTTGACCTCAACACAACCACTCTGGGCACCCTCGCAGATAGCCACAACCTAATTTCAATCGACAAGAGCAATGGGTATTTTCCACAGAATAGATCAAATCTAGAAGAAAACACTACCAAGAACAAGTGTTACTTTATGTTAGTTTTGAATATCGGCCACTAGGCTCTTGTTGCTGATCTGCACCTGTTGGATCAGGGTCTCCCAAAGGCTACAAATTTTGTCCTTTTTTGTAGAATTTTGTGTTGTTTAGTCTAACACAGGGGTTTTGGGGTGGTTCAAAGCCCCTAATGCACTGTAATTAGGTCAAGGGTAGACCAAGAGTCTGCAAACCATGGTTTGTGGACCATTGGAAGCATAAGCTAAATCACTATAAATAGATGAACCTTTTTTGAGTCATAGGTAGGAATGAATAGAGATTGATGCGAAGTACGAACTGTTAGATCTGTGGTAGGGTTGTTTGGGGTTAGGACTCCTGCTGGCTATGTGTGAGGAGATCCTCTGTCCCGCTATGTGCGGACCCTATTGGATGTGTGCGCAGGCGGTAATTTGGGTATGTAAGAGGATTTTGGTAATGATATAGATGTGCAGAATTATTGTGGATATTTGATATTGTCTGGATCTGTCTTTTTATGGTTAATGCGAACTTGAATTATATGATGATGATTCTGTTATGAAGCTGCGAAATATCTGTGTTTATGATAACTGTATCTGCAATCTGTTAAATCTGCTGTGAATATACTATTCTGTGATTATATCTGATAGTATGCACGTGGATGCGAGCCTGTTATTTAGATCTGATAAATTGTACTCTGGTTAATTATTGAAACTCCTGCGAATGACCTCTGACTGTATAAATCTGGTAGTTTCGAATCGGCTTGACTTACCTGCTCCCTCCCAGGGTGCGGAAACCTGGTTTCAACACCCTCCCATACTGCTTTGGGTGAGACTTTAGCCTGCGTAAGCAGGTCACTGCCGAAAGGGCCAGTAGTATAGGGGTTTGTTAGCAAACCTTAACCTCTGAACCTGGGTCAAGACCCCTCGAGCCAAAAAATGGTTCCATTTACGGGACCGGGAGAATTTTGAGGGAGATCAGGTAATGCCAAGGCCATATTGGAAACCTGAGAAAAAATAAATTGATGAATGGTTTGAAAAACAAGTTTCGGAATTCGAAGTAAAAGAGAACTGCAGTAAGAAGTTGACTTCCAAAGAGTGGAAGAATCAGAATATTTTCACGGAGATCTATGAGATTTTCTTTGTAACAATTGCGATCGAGCTCCAGGAGTGGCTCGCAAACCTAGTCGAGTTTCAGAATTGTTGAAAAGACGAGTGGGTCACGCAGTGGACCCTTGAGCGGATTTTGCAGCTAGAAAATATCGATAACACCATTACTCGCATGGTAGACCATTGGGTAGATAGTGTGTTAGGAGGATTTGTGAAATAATTTGCAATCGATCAATTTTTATCCTACTCGGAAGTGGAGCAGAGGTTCTTCAAGGGTTTTCGAGGTAATTTTTTGAAAACATTGCCATTACTGATTAAAATCTTGTTGTGCAAAAAAATAATTTTGTGTCGCCATACGAAGTGAATGAGCTCCGACCAGAGTGAGGGAACAACACGTAGTGGTAAGTACTACAGAACTAACCAAGAAGGGGATCGATCTATCTATAGTCTAGTAAGAAATTTTGCTACGTACAGCCCTCCATTGACACCACCGTCAAACCCTCATAGGGGTAAAAACTCAACTCCGCCCCCAATGAAAGATGATATGGCTGCGCACATGAAGCTACCTACCTTCAAAGGCATGGGTGATGAAGACATGGATCGGTTTTGGTTTGTCACAAGGTCAGTATGGACTACATAAAACGTAGTAAGCAATGCAGTGAAACAGGCCTAGTTATCCCTTGCTTTTGAGGGGAGAGCTCTGGATTGGTACATGGGATACATTGGCCAACATGTGAATGCAACTATCGATGAAATTAAGGACGCGTTAAAGAAAAAATTCAAGAAACCTAAGTCCTATTTTAAGATAGTAAATGACTTGAAGGATATCAAGCAAGGACTATCAAAGTCTGTATGGGAAGCAGATCAACGATTAAATAAAGTGATCAGAGAAGGAGGATTCCATTATGATGAAAAGCAACACATGTAGCGGTTCATTGCTATGTTGCTACCCCACTTGCTAGTACCTATGGGTCATCAAGCCATTGACACACAAGAGAAGGCATTGGAGGTTGCCATGAAACTGGAAGCTGCGCCAAGAGATGATACTCCGTTAGGAGTACAACGGATACGAGGCCATCTAGAAGCAATGCACATGGAGATCCAAAATCTGTGCAAGGAGCGAGGGATGGAGGCTAGCCCCGAAATATGGTGCATCTGATGCAGGGTGAATGGCCACACTAAAGATAATTGTTTGCTACTGGTGGCTTACATACAGGCCGAGGGACCCAGCCCGCTGCGCCCTAGGGAAGCTGCGGGGCCAAGCGGGTCGGTGCTATGGTGCGAGGACTACCGTGTTGCTGGGCTGCACGATACCAACCACTGCCCTCACCTTGCCACATATATCCCAGAAGTAAAAAAACATTGGTGTAGGTTTTGTAGGTCTGTAGGGCACGACAAACAAAACTGCCGAACGTATGATCTGTTGATCGATTGGGGAAGCATATACAGGGTACAGTCGGACCCTGCATCACCTATATCCCCCACAGGTATGGGAGGATCCCCAACCAGAGTCAGGGGTAGAGGAAAAGGAGGAAGTGCAGGCATGGGTAGAGGCCAATTAATCTGCTACAATTATGGGGAAATAGGTCATTATGCGAGAGACTGCACGAACCCAACTCGGAAATCCTATAGATATTGCAGAGAGTTGGACCATGTGATTGAGGACTGCCCGATTTTGATGGCCAAGGTACAGGGAAACCATTATAATCCTATGCAAAATGTACAACAGGTGAATATGTAACCTCGTGAAGAGGGACCAAGCATTAATATAATAACGTGCAGCACAATATGGTGTAATGTTCCCAAAATTTTAGCCTCCAAGCTAAATGGAACATCAGAGTTAGCAGCAGTTGTAGCCGGTAAAGAAATGGGTAGAAAAGCCCATAAGTCTCCTAAGGAGGATAAAATCACTCCAAGTGTGAAAGGAGACACTCTTTCTAGCTCAATAAAACACCTCCATATGTGAACAAAGATAAAAAGAAGCTGCTTTGACCATGTCAACAACGCAGTTTTAGTGGAGGAGGAATCCTAGGATGGATAACGCAATTTTGGAGGGAAATGTAACTTGGGTTAGAAGTAACCTAAGTGAGTGGGGCCAAGGGCAAGAAAACTCACATCTCATATAAGGAAGAGGATGGCGGAATTATTTATCATGTTGTATATTATTATTCTTGGTTGCCAAGAATTGTTGCTTCTTTACTGCTTAGCAAAGTTGCAGTGCTGCTTAGCACTGGGTGTTCCCGGGCGGGAATCCCACCTATTTTATTTGAGGAGCTCATTGGAATAGTTTTTATTCATAATTCCACATCAGGTTTTCAGGCCAAGCTTCAGCCATCTACATCAGCACAACTTTTCCGGAGATTGTGCAGTGTTGCTGGGTGCAGCAGTGGAAGGGATTGGAATTCGGGCTTCTGAGCTAGTTTCTCATTGGAGGAAGGTTTCCTTCACTTGAGAGATATGTTTGGAGAGCTCCAGAACATATTTCAGATATTTGGTATCATACCACACATTTCTCATACCCTCCCAGCGTTGTTTCTGCTAGGGAGTGCGTTATTTTAGAGGCAGTGTTCATTGCATGGTTTGGTGGCTCCATTGCTGAGTTTCCTTGTGATTGAGAGGTTAAACCTTTCATGGGAGGAAGCCCTTGAGGTATATTCATCATATCATACATATTTCAGCCTTGTATACTCTTATGCTTCATTTTTGCAGTGATTTTTCAGTTATTTTCTGAAGATCACATTTGTATGCAGAGTATTTGACAAGAAACCCTTGCTGGGTTATCTTGTATTTTGTATGAGGAGACTAAATATTTATACTTAAGAATTTTTCACTAATATATGAGTAGATATATTTTTCTCCCATGTTTTTATGCTTAAACCCTCTTTAGACTACGTAGTCCATTGATGCAGCAACTCCGGTAAAATGCAGTTTGGGGTTTTTAGTCATTTTCAGCTACACTAGTGTGGGAGGTCTGTTTAACCCACCTAGTTCCATTTATTTTTGATCAATTCTTGTATTTACATGCTTCATAGATGTATCCATGGGATCCAAGTGATAATTTCACTTTTTTATTTCATATTTTGCTAGAAATGCATTTTTCATGCATAATTTATGAGCAGTTCTGAAAAAGGAACATTACAGTGGTATCGAAGCAAGATCTTTGGCTCAGCCTGTGGCTTCAAGCCAAAGTGCTGACTCCCTGAAGGAGGAATATTTCAAGCTCTATAGACAGAGTCTGCAAATGGCCAGGTAGCCTTTGGATCTCATCCTTTTTTCAAAGGTGACATATCCAGTAAATGCTCCTGCAGTCAATCTCTAGAATAGAATTTTGATATTCCTGAAAAGGGAACTTTACAGTGCTGCTAATGGATCTCAGCCATTATCTATCAAAAGAAGAGAGATGGATAGAAGCCAGAAAGCTTTAGTATGTGCAGAGAGAAAGGAAGAAAAGCTCACAAAGCTTCTTCCAAAATCTATGAAGAGCTTTCAAGGAGGGCATGGGGATCACTTTTTCACAAAGGGATCCAATTGTTGAGATGTTTCCTACACACATTGATGAAGAGGAGGGAAAAAACGCTGTCACATCTAGAGCACATCCAGTGCCTCATGCAGAGGGAGGAGGAGCACATGCTCCCACAAGAGGGATTCTTGTATCTTTGCAAGAAGTTCCCTAGGATCTCATACATAGAGATCCAAGCACAATCAGTGAGCAGCATGATTGTGTTGCATTGCAGCTGGAAGGAGGAGGAAAGGAGGAAGAACATCCTCAGTTGATGAGAGGTATACACCCTTCTTTATTTCAGAGAGCCAATGCAAGGAAGAGGCAAACTGATTTGCACTGTAAAAGCAGGGGCAAGATTTCCCAATCACCTATGCAATCTACTCTTGACATATATTTCTCACTTCATGGAGGCATTCCACCTAGGAGGCCACCTGATCCTCAGTTGAGGAGAGATATATTGTCTTTGGGTTCACCACTCTTGGAATTTGGAGAGGTGAAGAGTTTTGAGGAGAACTTTGGCATGGGGGATGTCAAAGCAGCAAGCAGCAACATGAGTGGAGTTTCACATGCCAGATCACCAGCACTGTCACTGAGGAGGATTGATCCTTGTTGGAGATCTCAGATTTTTGTAGAGTACTCCAAGTATCTTGGTACATGCATGATTCTTGATGACCCGGATGGAGATGATAGATACATGGTGGATGATGTGGTCATCTATTCCTATGGTAGGGTCTTCTTGACTAGATCTTCTAGTCTCAAGGAGAAGCTGCTACATGCAACACATGAGGACTTCTCTTCTATGCACTTTGATGCATATTTCCAGTTGATGGAGGAGTTCACTTGGGAGGGAATCCAAAATGACATATATCATCATATGGAGAGATGCATAGCCCAGATGCTGATAGAGATGATGTCACAACTACCTTCCTACTCATTGGGAGTGAGGGAGAATTTCCAGTTGAGCCATTTCAGCTCAAGACCTCAAGTACATAATGAAGGAGGTATCATTTCATGTTTTGTATTGTACTTCTTTCCTTTATTTGAGTAGCATGATGTAACAAGAAGAAATATTTCTTCTTGCATATTATATGATGATGTACTTGCAGCTACTTGTAGCATTGATCTTGGCTATCTTTTTGATGAGCTGTGGGGGAAGCCATATGTCTCTTGGTGTGCACCAATGATACCATATTGTGACTTCATGTTTTCATCTTATGTGATGACTATGGCAGAAAACAAGTGGATAGTAAAGCACTTGTTGATTCTTATTTTGATGCAGGCCAAGGGTGCACTGCGCTGGTTCCATCAGAGGGACCAAGATTCACTCTCCGGTTGTCAATTGACAACTCATTTTTATTGTATCTTGCTTCCATGTATTGCTGATGTGTTCTTGTTCAAAGGAAGCTTGTATGAGGGAGAGATGAGATAGAAACAAAGGTTGTTGTTGCTATGGTAGCACTTCTGAGAGTATGGGAAAAATTCTTCCCATAATTTTCATAATATTTCTAAAGAGAAGAAAGGCACATTCATGGTGCAAGGAGGCTACCCTTCAGTATTGGAGGATCATGAGAGAATTCCATGTCGGAAGATGATCTTCTCACATAGCATCATTATGGTGGATGACATTGGCATATGGAATGTCAAAGGGAAAAGTCATGGAGCCTTATTACAAGGCCTACAGTGCTGTCACATAGGAGCATGTTCTTATGGATGATTATTCCAAAGGGAGGAGGTATCCCTTCTTCTTGCAGATTTTTATGAGTAGATTCTCATGGGAGGACTTATTGGAGGATCTCAATTTCATCCCACTCACTATGTATGGTATAGAATGCATTTCTGTACTTTTTGATTACTCTATTGAGTATTTTTACTTGCAGTGCATTGCTCCTCAAAAGAGAAAGAGTACTTTTGGGTTTCATGGTCACTTTAGGGCCAATGTTTATGATGATAGTAGCCAATCTATACATGAATTTGGGCAAGTGTATTATTATTCTATCTATGTACAGATGATAGACATTGATGCTTACTTTCCCATGTTGGGAGAACATACATATCCAACTTGTAACTTGTTGCAGGAACACTTTCCATATGACATTATCAAGCAGAAGTTGGGGGAACTGCGCTGTATCCACTAGAGAGACCATATGTATCATCCAAATTTACACATAACCTTTAGCCATCTTCTGATTTGGATTCCATGTGGTGATGATGTGCCATTCATCTTGAATGGAATGGTTTGGGTTGGCATGACTCATGATTTTGGAGGAAGAGTCTTTGGAGGCTCAATCTTCTTCTTTCCATGGGAGGGAAATCATGTTGCAGCCCAAGATCAGCATACCTTATACACTTATCATAAGTGGAGAAGAGGACAGCGTGGGATATTCCCTCTTGCCTATCATGTTCACTTATTCAGCCCACCTACATTTCAGGAGCACAAGGTGGAAGAGACTTTTGAAGAGTTACCATGTTGGAGGGTGACTCACTTCATTTGGATGATTGCATGGATGAGAGAGGAAATCATTCACCATGCTGATCATCACTCCTACTTTGTGGAGGCCATGAGACAGCTAGCATGCTTCCATTCACATTTTCCACCTTTGATTGATGCATACACTTTGGTTTTTCACACTTGGGAGGAGGCATTGGATGAAAATTTATTTGCTGATTCTCTCGATGCAGTGATGGAGGCTATTGATGGGAGGCCACATGAGGAGGAGGGGAGATATTTTTCTCTCCTTATGCATTTTATTGAGGAAAAGAAAATCTTTTGGAGGGGAGGACTGTAATGTTCCCAAAATTTTAGCCTCCAAGCTAAATGGAACATTAGAGTTAGCAACAGTTGTAGCCGGTAAATAAATGGGTAGAAAATCCCATAAGTCTCCTAAGGAGGATAAAATCACTCCAAGTGTGAAAGGAGACACTCTTTCTAGTTCAATAAAACACCTCCATGTGTGAACAAAGATAAAATGAAGCTACATTGACCAAGTCAACAACGCAGTTTTAGTGGAGGAGGAATCCTAGGATGGATAACGCAATTTTGGAGGGAAATGTAACTTGGGTTAGAAGTAACCTAAGTGAGTGGGGCCAAGGGCAAGAAAAATCACATCTTATATAAGGAAGAGGATGGCAGCATTATTGATCATGTTTTATATTATTATTCTTAGCTGCCAAGAATTGTTGCTGCTTAGCACTGGGTGTTCCTAGGCGGGAATCCCACCTCTTTTATTTGAGGAGCTAATTGGAAGATTTTGTATTCATCATTACACATCATGTTTTCAGGCCAAGCTTCATCCATCTACATCAGCACAACTTTTCCGGAGATTGTGCAGTGTTGCTGGGTGCAGCAGTGGAAGGGATTGGAATCCCGGCTTCTGAGATAGTTTCTCATTGGAGGAAGGTTTCCTTCACTTAAGAGATCTATTTGGAGAGCTCCAGGACATATTTCAGATCTGTGGTATCAAACCACACGTTTCTCATACCCTCCTAGAGTTGTTTCTACTAGGGAGTGTGTTATTTTAGAGGCAATGTTCATTGCATGGTTTGGTGGCTCCATTGTTGAGTTTCCTTGTGATTGAGAGGTTCAAAATTTCATGGGAGGAAGCCCTTGAGGGATATACATCAGATAAGACATATTTTAGCCTTTTATACTCTTATGCTTCAGTTTTGCAGTGATTGTTCAGTTATTTTCTGACGATCACATTTGTATGCAGAGTATTTAACAAGAAACCCTTGCTGGGTTATCTTGTATTTTGTATGAGGAGACTAGATATTTATACTTAAGAATTTTTCACTAATATATGAGTAGATCTGTTAGGGTCCCGTGATTTGGCCGATTGGCTAGCCAAATGACGATGTAACATCAAACCAAGCTTTGGAGCCCAAGGACCTAGCCTTCCTGGACTCAGAGAGGGCTCTCTCTATAAGTGTAAAAGATGTCGGTGTGTTTACTTGCTATGTTCTGATATTAGGCTAGTTATGAAGTATGTTTTTGGTTTTTTGGTTTTTTAAGTTTGTGAGGGATGAAACTGATCAAATACATAAACTGGATAACAAGAGGTAGATAAATTGGGCTATGGGGTCAATCAGGTCAAGGAAGCTAATGAGGCGATGATGTAAAGCTGCTGTAGGGCCGATTTGATTCACAATAGAAGGGATCTCTGGGAAAAATGGAGTAAATGAACAATAAGTTGGTGAAAGACAAGGGATTTCAAGTGCAAACTAGTTAATCGCAGACATAAACATGTAATAGCAAGCCATTAATCATGCTAGGAATAACTATAAGCTAATCAATACATAGAAATCAAACATTCAAGCCATACATAGAGGTATATGACCCTCTAACTTCGGGAAAAGGCTATCAGACTTTGGGGAAAACACATGAGACAAACTAACACCTCATAAACTATGCCGGAACGCCTAAACATAGTCTCTAAGTTATTGGGCACTTGGACAAATAAGTTTTCATAGTTTTAGGCAAAGGGCTAGATCGAAACTAGGCCTCCTTGGTTCAACAAAATGATCAACAAATCAGTCAAAGAGAAAGTTTTATGGACAGAACTATGGGCAGCTGATAGGTAGGTAGGGCAAACCATAAATCCTACTCAACATACATGGAACTGATGAATAAAACTTAGCAACAACACCTTAGGTTACTAAAGAGCAGCTAAGAATTCTTTAGCATAACTAAGGGAGAAGAAAACATCAAGCTATGAAGATTCAGGAATTTTGAGGTGCCTCCATGGGCATGTCTCAAAATCAATCTTTACCGATCTATAGCAGCAAGAAAAATGAAATATGAGTGAAAACTAGAAGACAAAACAACATTAAGAAGCACTATACCATTCTACCATGTCAAGGAATCCATCAACAACCCTTCAACATTCCTCAAAAGCATCCAAGAGGCAATCCAAACATCATAACTCAAGTGTATTCTTCAAAGCTCATATGACCAATGCATTAATTCTTCTCTCAAGTTCAGCCTCTGATTTACAATGAGAAGCATGGGATAAATAGGCTAGAAGGAGGAAAACCTCATGGAGCAACTAGCTATCCCATTGGCCAAGTCAAAATATCTAAATTTTCCCTTGAGGCTTTGCAAAGCCCAAGGCACAAAATATCTAATAAAATATCTAAAAAACTGCTAAAAATGGAAATTATATTGACTTTACATGATTTTCCCATGATAAAAATAGCCTAACGCACATTTGGGAAAAGCAGATTTTTGGAGTTCAAAAATTGCAAAAATACTTCATATTTATGCCTGAAAAAGGTCCCCTGACTTGCTGGATGCAAATGGAAGCCTTCCCAATGTCAAAATGAGGCTCATGATGGCTCGTTGGAAAGATCCCTGTGTCTACTTTCCAACGCAAGTAGAATCATCTCAATCTGATCTCTGAAAGTCCCTCAAAACTGTACCTGTGTGCAAAAACCCAGAAAATAGCAGGCTGCTGATAGGGCGGGCAGAATGTGCAAAATGAGGCTGTTTTTCGCCAATTTGAGGGGGCGAATGATCTTCAAATGTCCTGAAAATCGCTGGAGAGCGGCTCATGAAATTATGGAATCCATTGGTATCACCCTCCTCCCTTGACGACTCTTCAAACTGAAATGGCGCATTTATGAGTTTTTGGCGAAAACCCAAAAAATGCCAAAAAACAAAAAGTTTTCGAAACAGGGCCAAAATTGGCATGTATGACCTTCAAGGGTCCATAGAGACATGCTCTGAAGCTGAAGCTAAAATATCGAGGGCTGATGTGCGTTTTGCTTCTTTTCGTGCTAGGCGCCTCTCCTTCAATTTCTTCAATTTTTCTTGTGCCACCTTCAATTTGCGCCTGGCGAATTGGTTTAGCTTCCGAAAGTGAAGTGTTCTCTTTCTCTGTAGCTCGAGATCCCTGTTTGCCTTCTCAAGCTTGGTCTCCAAATGCTGGTTAGCCCTCTCAAGCCAAGCTTCCTTGTTTTCCTCAATTTCCCGCTCAAAGAGGGTCGTGAGAGGAAAAGCTTCGAATTGAGCTTGTTCTTCAGCCTTCTGTTTCTCCAAGGCTCACTGCCCTCTCCTTCTCCTTGTGTACTTGGCTGCCCAGTGATCATCTTGAGTTTTTTAGGGGTAGGCCTACTAGATAAAGGCACTGGGCGATGGACAGGCTGAGTCGGAGACACATGAGCAGGAGGAACAGTGGCGAAATCGGCATGGCTAATGAATAACTCCCATGAAACCCCTTTCTTCTCCAGCTGGTGCAAGAAGATGATTTTGATCAAGGAATGGTGAAAGAGAGAAGGGATTTGCTGAGGTGGAGCTTTCTTTTGGACAGTTGCTGCCATTTTCTTTATGCTTTTGGACAAAAAGTATGGGAGGTTTAATTGTCTGCTCCTGGTAAAATGCATCAATAAGCGAACATGATAGACAAAGATTTGGCTAAACCTCCCTTCACAAGTGAAGTATCTCATTATGGCCTTCATCAGTGGAGCATAACTGTCAAGAAGATAGGAGAAAGGAAAAATAGCAGTGATGGTCTCCCTATGTTCCGGCTTGATGAAAGGTTTATAGTCCTCCAGATCAAGATGCGCTTGTTTAAACCACTTTTCACCATGATACGGGATCTTGGTAGCTTTGGATACATATCTTGGAGAGATTTTGAAGTCAAGATCTGCAAGCTGGAAGTGTTTGTCTTTGAACTTCAAAGCGCACAAATGTGTAAGTGGCGAAAAAATCTTGACTTCCTCTATCCTCTGACAGAAATCAAGACAGCCTACCTCATGGAAATTGAAAAGTACTGAGGGATGAGCATTGATTTATTCTATGGAGATGGGCTCATATCTCTTATGTTGTCCGCCTTTGTGATCTCGTTTTGGAGGCATTTCTGACTTGAAACAGGCTTGGAAGAGGCACACTGCCTTCAATGTATGAAGAATGCTCTCCTGGATTGAGACAAGCCACCAAACTGCTTGGACAGTTATGGACCCTGTGGTTTGGATGAAATGTAACAATGCTTCCTTGAATAAGCCCCCTTCAACACTTATTAACAACCGTTCTTCAAATTTGGATGCACTTCAGCTATGTATCCTTCTCAACAATGGCACTATGTGTAAGAACTGCTTTGTAGATTCTTTTTGCACAGTCTTGAACCAATCCCCTCTTGTGATTTTGCTTAGAGGCCTGTTTGCATTTGTATTTTTGTCTTTGAAACCAACCTTCAAAATTATAACCCTGCTCTTTTAGGTCATTTACCTTGAAACATGCCCCTGTCAGCAGACTTCTGTGGAGACCACACAGTGGGAAAAGAAAGAGACCCTGTGGTTAGGTGAAAAATAGCCCACTGTGTTAAGAGAAGAACCTTTCACTTGTGACTTTTTGAGAAGTCAATCACTGCCTTCATAACTCTGCCCTTGCTGTTTACTTGATTATCAATAAATGCCTAATCATCTACAAATGCCCAATCATCAACAAAATACCCTGTTTCACCTTCATAAAACTCTGTCCCACAATCTTCAGAATGACAATATAGTGTAATAAACAAGCAGACTGATTTTGGGTGAGAAAGTAAGTGGAACAGTGGTTTTTAGGAAACAAACTCTCTGCTCTGTGAGTTTAAAAGTCTACCAACACACCTATATTCCTGGCTTTGATGTTTACTTGATCATCAGTAAATGCCCAATCATCAACAAAAACCCTGTTTCACTTTCAGAAAACTCTGTCCGAAGCTTCAGAGTGACACAATGTAGTGCAATGAAAAGGCAGGCTTAGTTAGACAAAAACAGTGCAACAGTGGTTTTTTAGGAAATAAACTCTCTGCTTGTGAGTTTGAGAGGACCACCCAAATACCTGTAACCTTGTCTTAATATCAACTGAAATTACTTAAGCACTCTGCACTTTAGACAGTGGCTATTTTTATTTGGGAATTTTTGAAAAACCAACACCACTTTAGTACCTCTGCCCTTAATGTCGAAACCTAGCCATCAACAATCTCTGTCCTTTAGTGTACTGTGTATTTCTGGCTTCAAATTTTAAATTTGGTCATCAACAACCATGCCTAACCAACAACCCTGCCTCCAGCTTCTCATCAACAAACTTTGCCTTTTTAACTATGTATAGCTTCAAACCGAGGTCTACAGGCTTTAAACTTGATTTTTCGAGTTTTTCAAGGTAGGAGATAGAGTACCTTGTGAGTTTTTGAGAAGAAATCCCTTGGAGGGAGCCAAAATTGCAATGGAACTCTTCAAAACGGGCGCGGCAACCTTAGGAGAAAAACCCGTCGCGCCGGAGAAAAGCGTCGGGTGGAGTTGTCGTGCGGTCGGGCGGGCACCTACAGGCACGTCGCGCCCGCCTACAGGCACGTCGCGCCGACGTTGAAGCCCTGTGTATTTCGCTGCCCAGGCACGTCGCGCCACTTGCCAGGCCCGTCGCGCCGCCCTAAAACTGTGCAGAAAACCTCAAACTTGCTTGAAAACACGTCGTGATGCTTGGGAGCTGCGGCAATTTTTTTTTGGATTTCACAAGTGGCTCACTATTCCTCTATTTCATTCTCTGACACTCCTTCAACGGCTATATTCAAAAGATCAAGACCCTATGGCTATTTTGAACATAGTGAAGCTTTTCGTTCAAACAGTGGCAATTCACTATATGATACAAAAAGTGTTTGCATCAATTTACTTTTTAAACAGTGATGGTTCATCATATTTGCCTATTCGTGGAGTCACATATCTGTTCTCATAAGAGAGACATTTCAAAACCTCGACTTTGTCCCTCTTTTTGGCATTTTTAGGTGACAATGTAAACAAAAGAAAGGTCATTCAAAAACTGTCAAAGGCATTTGAAAGCTGTTTTACCACTTACAGGAGACCATTGGTGCCTTTGCAATTAGCTTGACAATCTCAATCCTTAGGTGATTTATAGGTTTCCTTCTGGACTGAAGTGCTAGTCTATTAGCTGTTTCTTTTCATAACAGGATTCTCTGCTTGATAATTTACTGTGTCACTTCCCTGCCATTGTTTATTTGACACTATATCCTTATGCTAGATCTGCCTTTTGAAATGATAACAAGTGTGTTTGTTTTTAAAACATATGAACAGGGGTGATTCATCATAACCAACTTCCTCTGCTTACTTATAAAATTGAATCCACTCGCCTTCTCCATCAGAAAAACAGACTTGTAAAATATGAAAACAGGGCCCTTGGGCACACAGTCTTTATTCTTTTCTGATCAGTATATTAGACCTCTTTTTGTCAATAGCACTATTTCATGAATGGACATATGTTTACTGCCCCCCTCTCTTGGTGATTGTTTTAGCAAATAAGGACTATTTCATAATGCACTAAAAATGTTGGAAAAGTTGAAAACACCTTTTCTTGAAAGGCGCCTCTTTTGAACTTTTGACATATGGTATTGTCTTGCTGCTTGACCCTTTCTTTAAGGAGAAAATCTTCTTTTTGATATCAATGGCACACCTATGCTTAAAAATTGTCTCTTTGTCTATTCATAGCATTTCATACCTGTCATCATGCATTTTATGACTCAACCTTGGTCACTGTTTACTTCCCTAGTGATAAATTGCTACTTCTGAGTGTTTCACAAGTTTTTCTCTGGACTGTAAATACACTTTCCAGGTTGCATCCTTTCACCTTAGACTTCTTTGTTTGCTCAGAGGGATTTCCCTTGATTTCTGGATAGGTGATCATGAAATGTCTTTAACCCTTTTTAAGTCAACTGCTCCTTTGGCATTCAAAGCATACAATATGTTCAATATTTTCTCCTTTCTGCTGGATGGACTGTTGACAGGTAGCCTTTTTGAAGAGGGAGATCAATACATTAATATCATAGACAGTAATACTTTCCTTCATTCAATTTCTTTGAGTCTTTTCCCTGCACTTTTGGACTTACTAGTTTTCAACAGCCTGCAATGATTTCGGCCCTCTGCTCATATATGGAGGAGGCTCTTCATCGGGCGACAGTGGTGGAAAGTAAACCATTTGAACAACACCAATCTTAGCATCTTCACATGCAAGCTTCACTGTGTTTTTGAAGGAAACCTAGCCACAGTGACACTGTTCTAAGGTTGCTGAGATATTTGTCACTTGGCTTGTTCATCTCATGACCTGTTATATTGACAAAACTCTTTGTGACTATGAAGGTCAGTGCTTCCTTGAAAAATCAAGAACTTTCTCCTGCCTGTGTAATGGCATTGTTTATCACCTGTTCTGTTTGATCTTGTGGATAGACAGGGTCCTTATGCTTTGGAAAGTTCACTGATGACAGGCCTTCTAGAGTTTCAACCATTCACCTGGACTTCTGCAACCTTCTGAGTCAATTACTGGCCTGCGCCCTCTGCTTATGGATGAAGGAGGCGCCCTAACCCTCTGCTTGTAAATGAAGGAGGTTCTGGGCCTTGACAATTTACCATTTTGCTGAGACAGTGGCGACCCTTTCTTACTGTGATTTTCATGCTGGAAAGAGCTGTAAGGTCCTGATGAGTGACCTTTGTTTTGCAGCTTCATCTCAGGCTCATAATACATTTAGAAGCAGTTGTTCTTCTAACTGTGAACTCAAACATTTACTCCATGAGATGAAATATATTTCCTGTCTTTGTAGAACCATAGAACACAGTGAAAACCTACTAGTCAGCTTGAGAATGGGCTTCATGCAGTGCTGAGACCTAGGGAAAATGAGTGGCGCGACTTAAGGCTGTTTGTCAGCTTCATTTGCAAATTAAGGGATTAGTCATGGTAGGTCTGCTGCAGATGAGGGCTTTTTTGGCTTTTTGATGATTGCCAAAGGTGAAATGTCCTAAACGCCACTTCCTAACATAGGGGAGACCTTTGAAACGGATGTGGATTTGCCTTTTAAAGCTGATGGGCAGACTAATAAGGCTGAGGTTAGATAGGATTGTTGACAAGGAGGTTGACCTGTTATATTGACAAAACTCTTTGTGACTATGAAGGTCAGTGCTTTCTTGAAAAACCAAGAACTTTCTCCTGCCTGTGTAATGGCATTGATTAACATCTGTTCTATTTGATTTTGAACCAAAACAGGCCTCTTATGATTTGGATGTTCACTGATGACAGGCCTTCTAAAGTTTCAACCATTCACCTGACTTGAAAGTTTCAGATGATCTCCTTTATCAGATCAGACTCTCCTTTCTTTTGAGCCAGCGTATTTCAAGCTCCATTCCTGTTATGGTCAGCAATTACATTCATGAAACCTGAAGATATTGTTTCATTTTTTCAGTAAGGGCAAACCTGGACTTCTGCAACCTTCTGAGTCAACACTGGCCTGCGCCCTCTGCTTATGTATGAAGGAGGCACGCTAACCCTCTGCTTGTAAATGAAGGAGGTTCTGGGCCTTGACAATTTACCATTTAGCTGAGACAGTGGCGACCCTTTCTTTCTGTGATTTTCATGCTGGAAAGAGCTGTAAGGTCCTGATGAGTGACCTTTGTTTTGCAGCTTCATCTCAGGCTCATAATACACTTAGAAGCAGCTGTTCCTCTAACTGTAAACTCAAACATTTACTCCATGATATGAAATATATTTCCTGTCTTTGTAGAACCATAGAACACGGTGAAAAACCTACTAGTCAGCTTGAGAATGGGCTTCATGCAGTGCTGAGACCTAGGGAATATGAGTGGCGCGACTTAAGGCTGTTTGTCAATTTCATTTGCAAATTAAGGGATCAGTCATGATAGGTCTGCTGCAAATGAGGGCTTTTTTGGCTTTTTGATGTTTGCCAAAGGTGAAATGTCCTAAACGCCACTTCCTAACATAGGGGAGACCTTTGAAACAGATGTGGATTTGCCTTTTAAAGCTGATGGGCAGACTAATAAGGCTGAGGTTAGATAGGATTGTTGACAAGGAGGTTGTGGTTTTGCCAGGGGTGGAATGAATAGGTAGAAAGGCGAAAAAAGTTTTGGGAGGGTTTTCTGGATGACATATTGACATAAGGAAATCAGTTTCTAGAAAACTCAGCTGAAGATATAGTCATCACTAACATGTAAAAAATATTGATGGCTAACAGTGGCTCCATTTGGGGAGGGCAGCTCCTCGTCAGGAGGTGTCCAGAATTCAGATTTTGGATTATGAAGACCAGTGCCTTATCCATTGGCGCAAAATTTACCCTTCTCTTGATGTTATTTCTGAAAAGTGTCAGCATGTTTAACATCAATGATACCTCTACCTACCCTACTATCTTTCCTAACATTTTTTCTTCTGTTTGGCGCATTTGAACTAGCAGCCTTTAGACAATGCATATTTTTCTTTTTGCAAAATGAAACTATCTACTTCTACTCTTATATCTGCCAGGAGTTCAGATTAAGCTGATGAACTCCTTCATTTCTCTACCTAAAACTAGATCGACTGTCAAGATTAAGCAGTTTGACAGGATTTCATTCTCTAATCTACAACATGAAATTTAAAAATGACCAAATCAGGATTAGGCAGTTTGATTTGTCATGCATTTGCGGCATAAAAGACAAGCCGCACACAAATGTTATTCTGCAATAAAAGGAAACTAGAGAAGCGGGGCTAAGATGTACAATGTGTTTTTCATCCCTCGCTTCTCTCTTTGGTTCTGTTTTAAGCATGTGGAACCAGAATATCTCCCTAATCTAAGCTCTGTGATAATTCAATCTTACACAATGTTGACTATCTTGACACTCACTAACTTATCAGCAAATAAATTTAAACATGCTCAGCTATGATTAGGCTAGATAGCTGAACAAGACATTGAAGTACTAGTAGCGGCATTTAGACTTGCTCGCTTTCCGAAAGACTATTTTTGGAACATGGGGCCTTTGTTCTATCTTCACTTGCCCTCTTTTCTGCTTTTTACTGTTTTTGACTTTCCTATCTTTTACTGTTTTTGACTTTTTCTATTTTGTCAATATTTCAAACAATGGTATGCACAATGACTGAAAGTGTTTCAAACTCAAAAATGGAGTTCTTGACAAAAATAGTGTTTTAATGTCCTGCCATTCACAGGGCCCCCAAAAATTTCAGTCCCATCCGGTTCTTGTAAGAAGAAAGCATTGTTTCCACTAACTGAGCTGATGATATAAGGCCCTTTCCATAAATTTTCAAACTTGCCATGTTTACCCTTATCTTCTCTTCTAGAATCCCATTTTAAAACTTTATCTCCAATTTGAAAATCATTTTCCTTAGTTCTTCTGTCAAAAATCTATTTTATTTTGTCTTGTGCTAACTGAGCCCTTTGGTAAACTTCTTCTCTGGTTTGTTCTAAATGGATAGTCTGATTTACTCTTCTTTGTGTATCATTTTCTTCTATTTGGACTTCTTGTAGTAATTTCATTACTGGAACTCCTAGAGAGGTTGGGAAAATGGCGTCAACACCATAGAATAGCTGGTAAGGGGACATACCTATGGATTTCTTGGTAGTTAATCTATCAGCCCATAAGGCGTGCACTAGTTTCCCATGCCATGCTTTTTGATTTTGTTCCAGAAGTTTTTTGATAATGTTGACTAGGCTTTTGTTAGAAGATTCGGCTAAGCCATTACCTTGAGGGTAGTAGGCTGTGGAATTCCCTAATGAAATATGATACTTGTGACAGAAATCTATCATTTTCTTGGAAGAGAAAGCAGCGGCGTTATCTGTAATGATTTTCCTGGGACAGCCAAATCTGGATAGGATATTGGTTTCTAGGAACGTGATGATGACTGAGTCGGTGGCGTTCCGAGATGGTATGGCTTCTATCCATTTTGTAAAGTAATCAGTGGCTGTGAGGATCCATTTATGTTGAGCGGAGGAAGAGGGGTGAATTTCCCCAATGAAGTCTAGACCCCATTGCTGGAAAGGTCCTTCAACTATGATGGGGTGTAAAGGCAAAGGTAGAAGTTTTTTCTTGCCATGAAAAATTTGACATTTATGGCAAGTCATGACCAGTTTGTGAGTATCAGGGAACAAGGTGGGCCAATAATAACCGGCTCTAAGGATTTTGTTTGCAGTATTTTTCCAGTAGAGATGACCTCCACATTCTCCTTCATGCATTTCCCGCATGATTCTTTCTGCATCAGACTCGAGCAAACATTTAAGTAGCATACCAGTAGGATTCTTCCAATACAGAGAACCATCTATCATACAAAACTTTAAAGATTTTTGTTTGAGGAACCTTGCTTTTGTTTTTGACAAGGACGGAGGAGCATTCATATAAGTTAATACATAGAGAATGTCTGCATACCAAGGTGAATCCAAAAATGTTTGATTTATAGGGGGAAGTGCACACTCTTCTTGTTCTTCTAAAGCATCGACAAAATTTATATCCAAAGCTTGGAGGTTGGTTTCAGCCATTAATCTCGCGAGCCCTTGTCCTTTAACTAGTTTAATAGGCCTGATTTCTAGGTCATATTCTAGGATGATAGCAATCCACTTTCCCCTTTTACCATCGGGATTTTGGTTGAGAATGTCCTTGACGACAGTATTAGGGACGAAGGCTATGACATGAGAATGTAAGATGTAGACTCGGAAATCTTTTAGTGCCTTTACCAACGCGAATGCCTGTTTCTCCATGATGTTATATTTCAAAGGAGCATCTCTTAGGGATTTACTAAAAAAGGCAATGGGTTGCTCTTGCCCAGCTGCATTTTTCTGCAACAACACCGCAGCTATTGTATGTTCTGAGGCGAATGAGAAGATGTAAAAATCTTTGGTGAAGTCAGGGCTTATCAGTACTGGTGTTTCAGTTAGAGCCCTTTTAATTAGTTCAAAAGATTTTTTGGCTTCGATAGTCCATTTAACCCCGACCTCCTTTCTTAACATATTTGTGATCTCTTTTAGGAGCTCAGCAAGGTTGGGGATGAATCTTCTCAAGAAGTTTATCTTGCCGATAAAGGACTGTAACTCTTTAATGTTTCGGGGGTGACTTATCTGTAGGATTCCTTCGATTCTTTGGGGGTCTATTTTGATTCCTTCTTCCGAAATAATGTGACCTAGGAGTTTCCCTTCTTCCAGACCGAAGAGTGTTTTCTTGGGGTTTAGGGATAGACCATACTTTTTGCATTTGTTGAAAACCTTTCTTAAGTGTGTTAGGTGTTCTTCGTCAGATTTAGAATATACTGTTATATCGTCAAGGTATATGACTATGAAAACACCTATGTCTTCTGAGAAGGCTATGTCCATGGCTCTTTGAAATGTGGCGCCAGCATTCATTAGTCCGAAAGGCATTTTAACGTACATAAAAGTGCCCCAGGGGGTGGTGAAAGCTGTTTTATGCTGATCGGTAGGATAAACCAATACTTGGTTATAACCAGAAAAACCATCAAGAAATGAGATTCTTTTAGCGCCTACTACCTTCTGAAGTATGTGGTCCATTTTGGGCAGAGGGTAGTTATCTTTCAGACATGCCCTATTTAAGTTTCGAAAATCGATGCAGAGTCTGATTTCACCAGTCTTTTTCCTAACTGATACTAAATTTGAGACCCACTCAGAATATCGGAGAGATACTATTATCCCGGCATCATACATCTTTTTAATTTCCTTTTCAACCAATGGGAGTAATATCGGGTTTATCCACCTTAACTTCTGTTTAAAAGGCTTCTGGTTTTCTTTAAGGGGAATTTTATGTTGGATGATGCTGGTATCGTAGGATTTCAAATCTTGGTACCCCCATGCAAACACATCTTTAAACTCTTTGAATAGATTTATATACCTATGTTTTATGTCAGGCGGGAGGGTTTTGGATAGTTTAATGTTCTTAGGCTCTTCTGGATTTCCTATGTTGTATTCCTCTATGTCATCCTCTATAGATTCCATTTTAGGCTTTTTGGCCACATCATTAAAGTCAAACAATTCTTCTAAAGGTGCGAGCCCTCTAGGTATGGTGTCATTTTCGCAGTGTAAGACTTCAAGCTCTCTTTGGTCAATGTCTTCTTCTATCTCTCTGTCATATGGATGGTCTACCAGGTTTAGATTGGTCCATAAAAGTGGATTTAGCTCTTGGTGTTGACCTAAATCGGGTTCCCTCTCTTCATCTTCTAAATCTGTTTTGATTATATCAAACTCATTTCTAGATTGGAGGAAATCATCAATTTGATCATCATCTTGGAATACTTGCCAATGGTCAAGATTATCTGGTATAGTAGGGCGGTGTTTCACTTGGATATCATATTGCTCACTTATACATGGTATTTGGCTAGTGCTTGCAGCGAAGGCAAGCTCATTTGCCAGATTGTTTTGAATCCTAGGGATATAGGTGAGTTCATATTTTTCGAAAGTTTTAAGGATATCCAAAGCTGCATTCCTATATTCTCTCAGTCTTGGGTTCTTGGCTGAATATTCACCTTTGATTTGCCTGATTACAAGTTCTAAGTCCCCTTGAGCTGTTATTCTATTGGCGCCTAAGTCTTTAAGCATGTGTAGACCAATGAGAAGGGCTTCATATTCCGCAATGTTATTTGTACATTGGAATTCTAATCTAAAAGAATGGCCTTCCTTAGTATTGTGTATCCAGATGCCTGCTCCTGAACCTGTCTTGCCACAAGAACCATCAAAGCTTATACTCCAAAGAGTTTCCTTTTCATACATGATGCTGAGCTGTTTCTCAGGTTTCTTGGGACTTTGGTCATCAAGTTCTTCATTCCGTAATGATTTGGACATGTCTTCATTCTCTTTTATCTGCTTGTGTATATCATCTTCATTGTATAAGATAAAAGAATCTAAATTGGAATGAATGGAATAGATGGGGGTATTGTTTGGCTTATCTCTGTTGCTAACCATGTATTTCATGCGAGCCTCTCGGTATAATCTTCTAGTTTGGTTGAAAACCGGAATAGTGGCGAATGACATATCCATTTGAAGGCTACCTTGTATTTTGGCAGCCCAGGTTCTTGATAGTAGCATTCCATACTTAGGTGTGATGTCAGCCACTACCACATCCATGACTAGGTTTTTGGCTGGTAATTGTGTTAGGGAAAAGTCTAGATTTTTTATCAGACCTACACATTTGACCTGGCTCGAGTCGAAAGAATACAGGTTTTTGTAAGGTTGAGTTACTTCCAGTCCTAGGTTTTCCATGACTGCTTTAGGCATGAGGTTGTGGGAGGCACCAGAATCTAACATGGCATTGTGTAATATTTTCTCCCGGATGTTTAAGCTTATGTAGAAAGGAGAAATAGATCCTTCTTGATATTTACCTTCTACTTTAGGGCCAAATAAAAGCTCAGGTTTGTCGTCAGTTATGTTCAAGGTGTCAGCCTTGTTCTCTAGGTCAAATACTTTGAAAATTTGAGATCTATACCTATCAATAGTTACTAGCTCTGTAAGGGGTATGGTAATTTTTATTTTAGAAATTTCCCCTTCGAAGCTAAAAGGAATAGGTAGTTTGGGCAGATTTGTTTCAGCTTTCTCAGACATAACCCTTTCTATGTTCTTAATTTGCTGACTTTGGCTTGGGACTTCTTTTGATATAGTCAACTTAGGGGTTTCTGTAGAATTACTAGGAATATCTGAGCTGATACTTGTCTGAATGACCTTACCTTTGTTTTGGTCAGCTTTTTGGGCTGTAATTTTGCTTTTATCCATGGTTTCATTTAGGACTTTGTTAGAGGTTTTGGCATAGTCAGGGCTATTCTTTTTGGAATAGTTTTGGTTCTTTTTGCTTCTAAGATTATACTGCCGATGCGCTTCTATAATGGCATTTTGAAAGTCTAAGGCAGGATCGTTGAGATCTTCACAGTTGGCCTCATCCTGGTTAGGAGAACATAGCTCTTGTTCTTCTGCAGTGAGGTATACCTCGCTTTCACTATCAGACCCTACGAGATTTAGATGACTTTCATCAAGAGGTTCGGAGTCCCTATCATCTTCTTCTACATAGTTTTCATTGAATGGTGGCCTGATCTGTTGGTCATTATCCTTTGGTCTGCTTTGGGGCTGTTCCCTCCTAAAGTTTTGGTTTCGGCTTCTGATTTGAGGGTTTGGCTGGTTATCTCTAACAGGAGCTTTTTCATTGATCTTTTCCCACATTTTAGCCATGGATTTGATTAAATCATCTATTCTGGGATCTAGGGAAGGTGATGAAGTAGAAACCTCATCTCTATATGTGACCTTTCTTTCTGACCTAGTCCTGGCTCTCTTTTCAGCTAAGTTGGCGTCTGCTTTTATAGCTATTTGTTGCATTTCTTCCAAGGTAGGGGGATCTTTATCCCTCAAATGATATGTCATGTCCGGATCAAAACCCTCAGGAAATTTTGCCAAAGCTAAACCAAGTGGAGGTTTGAAATGAGGTGGAAGGGAGTTATATACACTATTGAACCTAGTACAGTAAGCTTGGACACTTTCCCCATTTTCCCGTTTTAGGCTGTTATATTCTGACAGGATTTGAATGGGGTTTCTTCGGATTTCCCACCTATTTCTGAAAATTTGATGCAGTTCGGGGATATTATGAATACTATTTGGAGCTAAACTTTTGAACCATGCTTTGGGTTCACCACCAAGACTTTGGGCAAAGATTCTCATTCGGACAGTCTCGTCTTGTACCTCTAAGTATTCATAAGCATCAGTCATTCTACTTATATGCTGTTGAGGTGTGGTGGTATCTTCTCCAGTAAAGTGTGGGATCTTGTCTTGATATTTGTTTGGGAGAGGAGCTAAAGGTGGTGGTAACACCAAAGGCGCGTACCAGGCTGCCATGACTGGAGCTAATGGATGATGCGCAAGAGGAGGACTGGTAGGATGAAATGAAGTGGTTTGAACAGTGGTAGTTTGACCAGGTGTGGCGGATGAACTTGGACTAGTGAACTGGTTTTGAGCAGATCTGGGATGATAAGAGCCAAACTGATAGAGAAGCTGGAAATCAGGAGGAGTGGTGGGTGAAGCTTTTCTACTAAGACTCTGTGGTGGGCTTAGGGGTTCAAGATCGTCAAAGTCTATCCTACTATATGATTTGCTTCTGGGAAGAGTTTGTGATGGCTCTGGTTCCAAAGGTGAATCTAGTAGGGTAGTGCGATGTTTAGGTACGGATCTTGTTCTACGGATGAATCTACCAGAAGCTAGATGATCAGTTTCAGAAGCTTGCCACAGAATCTTTTCTGGGTCATCTACTATGATAGGGGGATTTGGGTCTGGGTGGGATCTGGTATTGATTCTTCGTGAAGCCAGATTTTAGATCCAGGGTTCAGAGAGAATGGTATTGGTGAATGTTTTGGATGAGTGATTTTTCTAAAGTTATACTAAGGCGAAGGATGGTCAAAAATAGAAGAGATGGATTAGTGGAGTCGCTAGGTGGAAATGGATTTTTCTTGTGAAGATAGCTGTGGTCCACCACCAGTAACTAATCTGAGAATGTTTTTGAATTTTCTGAGTTTATGAGCAGCCTATGGTTTGTTAAAGTATCTTAGACTTGTTTCAACACTTTGCTAGGGTGATGAGAACAAAAAGTTTACTCTAAAAAATGAGTTTATGGACTGCTTGTTTGTTTATGGTACCTAAAGGCCCAAAGAGTCTATAAGAGTTTGCTGGACTATTATGTACTCAATGTCTTACCATCTCCCGCTATGTTAGTGAGTGATGGGAAAGGTCTATCGGAAAGTAGCCTAGAGTTTGGTGAAATAGTAAGGCTTACTAGAGTTTAGTGGAGTCGCCAGGTGGAAAATCAGTTGTTTTGAGATATATTTGTATGGTCCACCACCAATAATGACAAAAAGCCAATCTGGGAATGTTTTGGGGTTTTTCTGAGTTTTTTGTGCTTATGAGGTTTGGGTAGAGCTTCTTATAACTAAATCATCATTTTGCTAAGATGGTGAAAGAGTTAGCTTCTACTCTTCAAGCAACACTTAAGTTTTCTAAGTTTGATTGAGACTTCGAGAAATCTAAGGTGCACTTACACTGTCACTAACTCGGAAGGTCCCACCGTGATCGTTACTATGTCAGTGAGCGGTGGGATAAGTCAATCAAATAGTATTCTTAAGGCTGCTAGACAAATTAGGGAAACTAAGTTGTTTATCACTCAGAGTCCCACCGTGATCGCCATTATGTTAGGGTCACGTGATTTGGCCGATTGGCTAGCCAAATGACGATGTAACATCAAACCAAGCTTTGGAGCCCAAGGACCTAGCCTTCCTGGACTCAGAGAGGGATCTCTCTATATGTGTAAAAGATGTCGGTGTGTTTACTTGCGGTGTTCCGATATTAGGCTAGTTATGAAGTGTGTTTTTGGTTTTTTTAGTTTTTAAGTTCGTGAGGGATGAAACTGATCAAATACATAAACTGGATGACGAGATGTAGATAAATTGGGCCATGGGGTCAAACAGATCAAGGAAGCTAATGAGGCGATGATGTAAAGCTGCTGTAGGGCCGATTTGATTCACAATAGAAGGGATCTCTGGGAAAAATGGAGTAAATGAACAATAAGTTGGTGAAAGACAAGGGATTTCAAGTGCAAACTAGTTAATAGCAGACATAAACATGTTATAGCAAGCCATTAATCATGCTAGGAATAACTATAAGCTAATCAATACATAGAAATCAAACATTCAAGCCATACATAGAGGTATATGACCCTCTAACTTCGGGAAAAGGCTATCATACTTTGGGGAAAACACATGAGACAAACTAACAACTCATAAACTATGCCGGAACGCCTAAACATAGTCTCTAAGTCATTGGGCACTTGGACAAATAAGTTTTCATAGTTTTAGGCAAAGGGCTAGATCGAAACTAGGCCTCCTTGGTTCAACAAAATGATCAACAAATCAGTCAAAGAGAAAGTTTTATGGATAGAACTATGGGCAGCTGATAGGTAGGTAGGGCAAACCATACATCCTACTCAACATACATGGAACTGATGAATAAAACTAAGCAACAACACCTTAGGTTACTAAAGAGAAGCTAAGAATTCTTTAGCATAACTAAGGGAGAAGAAAACATCAAGCTATGAAGATTCAGGAATTTTGAGGTGCCTCCATGGGCATGTCTCAAAATCAATCTTTACTGATCTATAGCAGCAAGAAAAATGAGATATGAGTGAAAACTAGAAGACAAAACAACATTAAGAAGCACTATACCATTCTACCATGTCAAGGAATCCATCAACAAGCCTTCAACATTCCTCAAAAGCATCCAAGAGGCAATCCAAACATCATAACTCAAGTGTATTCTTCAAAGCTCATATGACCAATGCATTAATTCTTCTCTCAAGTTCAGCCTCTGATTTACAATGAGAAGTATGAGATAAATAGGCTAGAAGGAGGAAAACCTCATGGAGCAACTAGCTATCCCATTGGCCAAGTCAAAATATGTAAATTTGCCCTTGTGGCTTTGCAAAGCCCAAGGCACAAAATATCTAATAAAATATCTAAAAAATTGCTAAAAACGGAAATTATATTGACTTTACATGATTTTCCCATGATAAAAATAGCCTAACGCACATTTGGGAAAAGCAGATTTTTGGAGTTTAAAAATTGCAAAAATACTTCATATTTATGCCTGAAAAAGGTCCCCTGACTTGCTGGATGCAAATGGAAGGCTTCCCGATGTCGAAATGAGGCTCATGATGGCTCGTTGGAAAGCTCTCTGTGTCTGCTTTCCAATGCAAGTGGAATCATCTCAATCTGATCTCTGAAAGTCCCTCAAAACTATACCTGTGTGCAAAAACCCAGAAAATAGCAGGCTGCTGATAGGGCGGGCAGAATGTGCAAAATGAGGCTGTTTTTTGCCAATTTGAGGGGGCGAATGATTTTCAAATGCCCTGAAAATCGCTGGAGAGCTGCTCATGAAATTATGGAATCCATTGGTATCACCCTCCTCCCTTGACGACTCTTCAAACTGAAATGGCGCATTTATGAGTTTTTGGCAAAAACCCCAAAAATGCCAAAAAAACAAAAAGTTTTCGAAACAGGCCCAAAATTGGCATGGATGACCCTCAAGGGTCCATGGAGACATGTTCCGAAGCTGAAGCTAAAATATCGAGGGCTGATGTGCGTTTTGCTTCCTTCCGTGCTAGGCGCCTCTCCTTCAATTTCTTCAATTTTTCTTGTGCCACCTTCAATTTGCGCCGGGCGAATTGGTTTAGCTTCTGAAAGTGAAGTGTTCTCTTTCTCTGTAGCTCGAGATCTCTGTTTGCCTTCTCAAGCTTGGTCTCCAAATGCTGGTTAGCCCTCTCAAGCCAAGCTTCCTTGTTTTCCTCAATTTCCCGCTCAAAGAGGGTAGTGAGAGGAAAAGCTTCGAATTGAGCTTGTTCTTCAGCTTTCTGTTTCTCCAAGGCTCTCCTAAGCCCGATGGTTCTAGGCCTCTTTCGCCTAGGCTAGTCCTCCTCCTCTTCATCATCAAATTCGCCAATAAGCTCTTCAATTCTTACTTGTGCCTTTTCTGCCTCTTTCTTGTACTTGATCGCCCTTGTTTCATGGATAGCTACATGAAACTTCATTTGTTTGTTCTCAACCTCCAAGAAATGATTGAAATTCCTTGCCCTTTGGAGATCTTCTTGTAACACCTCAATTTGCCCTTCTTTGTGAATGAGGAGGTTTTCAAGGATGCGTGCCTCATTTTCGCTGTCATCGCTTGGGATAGGGATGACAGCTGATTTACCTCCATGCTTGGCGCTTTCTCCAACTGTACTTTTGCCTTTGAAGGCCAATCTAGCGCTCTTTCTCCTTGGTAAGCTAGGAGTTGTTCTTTTGGGCAATTTCCCCTTCTTAGGGACAATTTTGGTCACCATTGAGGCGGCAGCTTCAGCTTGCTGTCCTTCCTCAACATCCTGTCCAGCTTGTGGCTCAAAAGATGTCTCAATTGCTTGCTCAACCTGCTGCTCTTCAAACTCTGTCCACTGCTGTTCCTTTTCCTGTACTTGCTGTTGTACCTCAACCTCTGTCTGCTGCCTTTCTTCCTGAAATTGATGCTGTTCATCAACCTCCAGCTGCTGCTCTTCTTCCTGAAATTGATGTTGTTCATCAACCTCCAGCTGCTGCTGTCCAATGATATCCAACCGCTGCTGTCCCTCAAAATCTAGCTGCTGCTCATCAACCTCCTTTTCTCCCTGTGGCTCACTGCCCTCTCCTCCTCCTTGTGTACTTGGCTGCCCAGTGATCATCTTGAGTTTTTTAGGGGTAGGCCTACTAGATAAAGGCACTGGGCGACGGATAGGCTGAGTCGGGGACACATGAGCAGGAGGAACAGTGGCGAAATCGACATGGCTAATGAAGGACTCCCATGAAACCCCTTTCTTCTCCAGCTGGTGCAAGAAGATGATTTTGATCAAGGAATGATGAAAGAGAGAAGAGATTTGCCGAGGTGGAGCTTTCTTTTGGACAGCAGCTGCCATCTTCTCTATGCTCTTGGACAAAAAGTATGGAAGGTTTAATTGCTTGCTCCTGGTAAAATGCATCAACAAGCGAACATGATAGGCAAATATTTGGCTAAACCTCCCTTCACAAGTGAAATATCTCATTATGGCCTTCATCAATGGAGCATAACTGTCAAGAAGATAGGAGAAAGGAAAAATAGCAGTGATGGTCTCCCTATGTTCCGGCTTGATGAAAGGTTTATAATCCTCCAGATCAAGATGCGCTTGTTTAAACCACTTTTCACCATGATACGGGATCTTGGTAGCTTTGGATACATACCTTGGAGAGATTTTGAAGTCAAGACCTGCAAGCTAGAAGTGTTTGTCCTTGAACCTCAAAGCGCACAAATGTGTAAGTGGTGAGAAACTCTTGACTTCCTCTATCCTTTGACAGAAATCAAGACAGCCTACCTCATGGAAATTGAAAAGTATTGAGGGATGAGCATTGATGTCTTCTATGGAGATAGGCTCATATCTCTTATGTTGTCCGCCTTTGTGATCTCGCCTTGGAGGCATTCTGATTAAAAAACAGGCTTGAAAGAGTCACACTGACTTCAATATATGAAGAATGTTTTCCTGGATTGAGACAGGCCACTAAACTGCTTTGACAGTTATGGACCTTGTGATTCAACAAGGCTTTCCTTGAATAATCTCTCCTGCACTTATTAACCACAATCTTTCAAACTTGGTTACACTTTGACTCTGAATCCTTCTTAACAATGGCACTATGTGTAAGAACTACTTTGTAGACTTCTTTGGGCACAGTCTTGAACAAATCCCCTTTGTGACCTTTGATTAGAGGCCTGCTTGCACTTATATTTTTGTTTTTTGAAACCAAACTTCGAAATTATAACCCTGCTTTTCAAAGTTTTTACCTTGAATTTTTCCCCTGTTAACAAACTTCTATGGAGACCACACAGTGGGAAAAGAAGAGACTCTGTGGTTAGGTGAAAATAGCCCACTGTGTCAAGAGGAGAACTTTTCGCTTGTGACCCTTTGAGAAGTCAATCACTACCTTTATAACTCTGCCCTTGCTGTTTACTTGATCATCAGTAAATGCCCAATCATCTACAAATGGTCAATCATCAACCAAAAACCCTGTTTCACCTTTGGAAAACTCTGCCCAACAACTCTCAGAATGACAAGGTAGTGTAGTGACCCGGCAGACTTAGTTTAGGTGAAAAAGTAAATGCAACAGTGGTTTCAGGAAACAAACTCTCTGTTTTATGAGTTTAAAAGGTTCACCAAATACCTGTACCTCTGTTTTCAGTATTAACCTCAAACACTAACCATTCTGTTTTTCAGAAAAAAGGACCTGTTTCCTCCTTCAGAATTCCTCTGTCAACAAAGCTTCAGATTGATATAGTATAGTGCAGGGAGAAAACGGACTTAGTTTATGGTAGAAATCAACGCAGACAGGGTTTAAGAAAATGTACCCTTGGTTTGTGAGTTTGAGAGATAACCAACAAAATATCTGCACCTCTTTTTTTTACAACTTTGATATTAACTACACCTTTATACCTATGCCTCCAACTTCTACAGCTTCACACCACGGAACACAGGGTTTTTAAACTTGAAATTTTAGATTTTTCGAGCAAAGGGGCAAAGTACCTCGTGAATTTTAAGGCGAAATCCTTTGGATGGAATTTGAAGTGCACCGGAACCTTTCAAAACCGGCGCGGCAACCCTTGGAGCAGAACCCGTCGCGCCGGAGAAAACGCCGGGTGGAGTTGTCGTGCTGTCGGGCGGGCACCTACAGGCTCGTCGCGCCCGCCTACAGGCTCGTCGCGCCCGCGTTGACACCCTGTGTATTTTGGAGCCCAGGCTCGTCGCGCCACCTGCCAGGCTCGTCGCGCCACCCTAAGAACTGTGCAGAAGACCTCAAACTGTTTGAAAAGCTGTCGTGATGCTTGGGAGCTGCGGCGATTTGCTTTTTTGGATTTCACAAGTGGTTTATTATTCCTCCATTTCATTCTTATGACATGTTCAAAATGTCAAACGGTCACTTTGAATACATATATCTGCCCCTTTTCAAATGATGCAAAACAGTATTTGTATCAAGTTGCCTTTTAAACAATGGAAATCTTCCAGATCTGCTTTTGCTGTACTGTATATTCATGCTTAAACTGTCCTTTAGGATGGTGACCATTGTGTCTGCTTCAGGGAATATAAACAATGATAATTAATTAAAAACAAATTCCTTTCTGCCTAATCATAGGATCATATACCAGTTTGCCTTCTTATTTGAAAAGATAAACTTGTAAAATATGAAAACAGGCTTTTTGGCACACAGTCTTTATTCTATTCTGCTTAGCATTTCAAATCCCTTTTGTCAGTAGCAACATTTCATGACTGGACCTATGTTCGCTGCCTCCTTCTCTTGGTGATTTGCTAGTGAAGAATGGCTATTTCATAATGCACTAAAATGTTGGAAAAGTTGCAAACACCTCTTCTCGAAAGGCGCCCCTTTTGAACATTTGACATATGGTATGTCTTGCTGCCTGGCCCTTTCCTCAAGGAGAAAATCTTCTTTTGATATTAATGGCACACATATGCTCAAAATTGTCTCTTTTATCTATTCCTAGCAGTGCATACCTGTCATTTTGCCTTTTATGACTCAACCTTAGTCACTGTTTACTTCTCTAGTTGCATCTTTTCACCTTAGCCTTGTTTGTTTGCTCAGAGGGATTTTCCTTGATTTCTGGATAGGTGCTCATGAAATGTCTTTAACCCTTTTTAAGTCCACTGCTCCTTTGGCACTCAAGGCATAAAGTATGTTCAACTTTTTCTCCTTTCTGCTGGATGAGCTGTTGACAGGTAGCTTCTTTGAAGAGGGAGATCGATACATTAGTATCATAGACAGTAACACCTTCTTTATTTCAACTTCTTTGAGTCTTTTCTCTGCACTTTTGGACTTACCATTTTTCAACAGTCTGCAATGATTTTGGCTCTCTGCTTATGTATGGCGGAAGCTCTTTCATCGGGCAAATGTGGTGGTAAGTAAACCATCTGAACAACACCAATCTTAGCATCTTCATTTGCAAACCTCACTGTGTTTTTGAAGGAAACCTAGCCATAGTGACACTGTTCTAAGGTTGCTGAGATATTTGTCACTTGGCTTGTTCATCTCGTGACCTGGTATATTGACCAGAACTCTTTGTGATCATAAAGGTCAGTGTTTTCTTGAAGAACCATGAACCTTCTCCTGCCTGTGTAATGGCATTGATTAACATCTGTTCTATTTGATGCTGCACCAAAACAGGCCTCTTATGATTTGGATGTTCACTGATGAAATGGCCTTCTAAAGTTTCAACCATTTACCTGACTTGAAAGTTTCAGATGATCTCTTTTATTAGGCTAAACTTCTTTTCCTTTGAGCTTATCATACTTTCACTAAAATCCTGTTATGGTCAGCAATTACATTCATGAAACCTGAAGATATTGTTTCATTGTTTCAGACAGGGCAAACCTGGACTTTTGCAACCTTCTGAGTCAACTCTGACCTGCGCCCTCTGCTTATGGATGAAGGAGGCGCCCTAACCCTCTGCTTGTAATGAAGGAGGTCCTGAGCCTTGACAAATTTACCATTTGCTGAGGCAGTGGCAATCCTTTTTCCTGTGATTTTCATACTGAAAAGAGCTGTAAGGTCCTGATTGAGAGCCCTTTGTTTTGCAGCTTCATCTCAGGCTCATAATACACTTAGAAGCAGATGTTCCTCTAACTGTAAACTCAAACATTTACTCCATGAGATGAAACATATTTCTTGTTTTTGAAGAACCATAGAACACAGTGAAAAACCTACTAGTCAGCTTGAGAATGGGCTTTATGCAGTGCTGAGATCTAGGGGGTGTGAGTGGCGCGACTTAAGGCTGTTTGTCAACTTCATTTGCAAATTAAGGGATCGGTCATGGTAGGTCTGCTGCAGATGGGGACTTTTTTGGCTTTTTGATGATTGCCAAAGGTGAAATGTCCTAAACGCCACTTCCTAACATAGGGTAGACTTCTGAAACAGATGTGGATTTGCCCTTTAAGGCTGATGGGCAGGTCAATAAGGCTGAAGCTAGATAGGATTGTGATATGAGGTTTTTTGATGTTGCCAGGGGTGGAATGAATAGGTAGGAAGGCGAAAAAGTTTTGGGAGGGTTTTCTGGATGACATATTGACATAAGGAAATCAGTTTCTAGAAAACTCAGCTGAAGATATAGTCATCACTAACATGTAAAAAATACTGATGGCTAACGGCGAACGAGCCTTGTAGGCCTTTTATCTAAAATGCATCCCTTCCAAAGAGTCGGGACTTGGTGCACGTATTAGCTCTAGAATTACTACGGTTATCCGAGTAGTATGGTACCATCAAAAAAACTATAACTGATTTAATGAGCCATCCGCAGTTTCACAGTCTGAATTAGTTCATACTTAGACATGCATGGCTTAATCTTTGAGACAAGCATATGACTACTGGCAGGATCAACCAGGTAGCACCCTCCCACTTCAAAGGGCATTCAAAGTTATCTCTTACAGAGAGCCAACCTGAACACCCATCAAGTCAAGGAGAGGTCAACATATCCATGTAAAGCTCTTATACCTTGCACCTCTTGCATCCCCAAGAAGGGATTAGAGCCCACACACACTACATGCCAAGGACATGCAAGACATCAAACGTAATGGACGATGGATGCGAGATCCACAAACCGAAAAAATGGGTCAACCCGCCGGGTCACATTGCACCGAGGCTGCCTAGGAGTTGGTAACCACCCCCCAACCAGCAAGGATGGAAAAAGCCTTATCACCCACGACAGCCACAGTGAATGGACAAAGGGGAGAAAACAGAAACAAGACTCTCCTAGAAATGCCCCGCCAAACCCTCCCCACCTCGCACCAAGGCCACCTAGGAGTCCACTCCGACAGCGGCAACAGTGGACCTCGAGCGCCTGCGGCGACCCCGATGCAAAGGCAAACAAATGGAGAATGACCAACCACACAATCTCTCTCTCTCTCTCTATCTCAAACGCCTCCCAACCATCCCCGCCCCGCACCAAGGCCACCTAGGAGTCCACCCGGACAGCAGCAACGATGGACCTCGATCACTCGATCGCCTGCGGCGACCTCGATGCGAAATCAAAGTAAATAAAGGGAGAGCAACCGACCCCACGACGTCTCTTAAAAATTCCCTGCAACCCTTCCCGCCCAGCAGGGAGGCCGCCTAGGAGTCCACCCGGACAGCAGCAACAGCGGACCTCGATCACTTGATCGCCTGCGGCAACCTCACTGCAAAGGAAAAAGAAGGAAGTAGAAGGAGAATGACCAAGTCGACAACCTCTATTAGAAATGCCCCCCCGACCCACCCCGCCCCGCACCAAGGCCACCTAGGAGTCCACCCGGTCAGCAGCAACAGTGGACCTCAATCGTTTGATCGCCTGCGGCACCCTCGATGCAAAAGGACGGAAATAAAACAAGAACGACCATTCCTGCAACCTCCCTTAAAAATTCCCCCTCCAACCCTCCCCCCACCCCGCACCGAGACCACCTAGGAGTCCACCCGGACAGCAGCAACGGTGGACCTCGATCGCTTGATCGCCTGGGGCAACCTCGATGCGAAGGCAGAGGAAATAAAATGAATGCATATCAAGAGGCTCGCTACAAAAGGCATGAACATATACGAACAAGAGGAGGGATCAGGCAGCCCCGCACCCCACACACCCTGCATACAAGCAACCTGGGAGATTGCCCCACCGACTTACCAACTGGACAATGAAAACTTCTCACCTGCGGCCACCTCCACACAGAGGAGGGAGGTCGAAGCGTTCCACCTTCAAGTCCTCCTTCCAGATATAGCCCCCGCCATCAACGTAGCAAGCCTCATCCCTGTTGGACCACGATCGCATGAGCGATCAACAAAACAAGAAATGCCCATCACCTTGTGTCTCAACATTCCAAGCCGCATAATCCTACGATGCACGCAAGATGCAAGGAAAAATCCGACCACTCGAGAAAACAAATGGGCCACCACATCTATCAAGACCTCAAAGCCAACGCAGGGACAAACAACGTGCACTCTGAAAGGAATTCCAGACCTTAATTTTACAACAAGGAGAACCCCGCTCCTCACATCGCCCAATGGAAAAAGCAAGCAAGAGGGGAAGCTTACGGCGAAAACCCCTCCACATTCCTCTTAAATGTATGCATCTCAACCCACAGTGCTGACATAGAAAGAGTACAAGCACAAGAAACCGGCACCGTGAAGAGCCAAACAATGAAGAGGACAGTCGTCTCAAGGAGCCACACACAAAAACCCATCCAATTCCGAGAACACGGAGCGAAGGGGGAATTGTTCACATATGCCTCCAAGGACGAGCATAGCCAACATTACCGCTCATGTGCTACCGAGTGGGGATGGAGAGAATGCGAATGTCGACCACCCTACAAATGACCCAAGGCCACTCTTCAGGCACACCCGACAAGCTACTCAATTACCAACCCACCTTTCACACGAAAATCCAACCCCTCCCCCCACCGAAAGGGGAGGAGGTGAAAAATATAGCGAGGAGCCGATTTCACGAAGCCAACGAGACAAAAGCCCACCTCTCCAACCCACCAAAAAGGGAGGAGGTGAACAATATAGCGAAGAGCCAACATCGACGGAGCCAACGAGCGAGCAAGGGGCACGAGAGCGACATAGGCGACCGGCCAGTTGTCTCAAGGAGCCACACAGAGCGACCTCATCCAGCTCTGAGAACACAGAGCGGAAGGGCAACTCTTTTCACATATGCCTCCCAGGACAAGCATGGCCAACATTACCGCTCATGCGCTACCGAGTGGGGATGGAGGTCGACGACCCTACAAATGACCCAAGGCCACTCTTCAGGCACACCCGAACAAGCAACTCAGTTACCAACCCACCTTTCACACGAAAATCCAACCCCTCTCCCCACCAAAAGGGGAGGAGGTGAACAATATAGCGAGGAGCCGATTTCACGAAGCCAACGAGACAAAAGCCCACCTCTCCAACCCACCAAAAAGGGAGGAGGTGAACAATATGGTGAAGAGCCAACATCGACGGAGCCAACGAGCGAGCAAGGGGCACGAGAGCGACATAGGCGACCGGCCAGTTGTCTCAAGGAGCCACACAGAGCGACCTCGTCCAACTCTGAGAACACAGAGCGGAAGGGTAACTCTTTTCACATATGCCTCCCGGGACAAGCATGGCCAACATTACCGCTCATGCGCTACCGAGTGGGGATGGAGAGAAGACGAGAGTCGACGACCCTACAAATGACCCAAGGCCACTCTTCAGGCACACCCGAACGAGCAACTCGGTTACCAACCCACCTTTCACACGAAAATCCAACCCCTCCCCCCACCGAAAGGGGAGGAGGTGAACAATATACCGAGGAGCCGATTTCACGAAGCCAACGAGGCAAAAGCCCACCTCTCCAACCCACCAAAAAAGGAGGAGGTGAACAATATGGCGAAGAGCCAACATCGACGAAGCCAACGAGCGAGCAAGGGGCACGAGAGCGACATAGGCGACCGGCCAGTTGTCTCAAGGAGCCACACAGAGCGACCTCGTCCACCTCTGAGAACACAGAGCGGAAGGGTAACTCTTTTCACATATGCCTCCCAGGACAAGCATGGCCAGCATTACCGCTCATGCGCTACCGAGTGGGGATGGAGAGAAGACGAGAGTCGACGACCCTACAAATGACCCAAGGCCACTCTTCAGGCACACCCGAACAAGCAACTCAGTTACCAACCCACCCTTCACATGAAAATCCAACCCCTCCCCCCACCGAAAGGGGAGGAGGTGAACAATATAGCGAGGAGCCGATTTCACGAAGCCAACGAGACAAAAGCCCACCTCTCCAACGCACCAAAAAGGGAGGAGGTGAACAATATGGCGAAGAGCCAACATCGACGGAGCCAACGAGCGAGCAAGGGGCACGAGAGCGACATAGGCGACCGGCCAGTTGTCTCAAGGAGCCACACAGAGCGACCTCATCCAACTATGAGAACACAGAGCGGAAGGGAAACTCTTTTCACATATGCCTCCCAGGACAAGCATGGCCAACATTACCGCTCATGCGCTACCGAGTGGGGATGGAGAGAAGACGAGAGTCGACGACCCTACAAATGACCCAAGGCCACTCTTCGGGCACACCCGAACAAGCAACTCAGTTACCAACCCACCTTTCACACGAAAATCCAACCCCTCCCCCCACCGAAAGGGGGAGGAGGTGAACAATATACCGAGGAGCCGATTTCACGAAGCCAACGAGACAAAAGCCCCCCTCTCCAACCCACCAAAAAGGGAGGAGGTGAACAATATGGCGAAGAGCCAACATCGACGGAGCCAACGAGCGAGCAAGGGGCACGAGAGCGACATAGGCGACCGGCCGGTTGTCTCAAGGAGCCACACAGAGCGACCTCGTCCAACTCTGAGAACACAGAGCGGAAGGGTAACTCTTTTCACATATGCCTCCCAGGACAAGCATGGCCAACATTACCGCTCATGCGCTACCGAGTGGGGATGGAGAGAAGATGAATGTCGATGACCCTACAAATGACCCAAGGCCACTCTTCAGGCACACCCGAACAAGCAACTCAGTTACCAACCCACCTTTCACACGAAAATCCAACCCCTCCCCCCACAAGCAAGAAAAAAGGGAGGAGAAGAACAATATAGAGAAGAGCCGACATTGACGGAGCCAACGAGCGACATAGCAAAACGCTGATTTCAACAGAGCAAACGTGCGACCAAGGGGCATGAAAGAGAGTTACCGGAGAGCCGATTTCAACAACGCCAACAGGCGGCCAGTCATCTCAAAGAGCCACACACAACAACCCCATCCAAATGCTAGAAAACAGAGTGGACGGGAGAGATTGTTCAAACATGCCTCCAAGGACAAGCATGGCCAACATTACCGCTCATATGCTACCGAGTGGTGATGGAGAGAAGAAAGTCGACGACCCTACAAATGACCCAAGGCCATTCTTCAGGCACAATCGAGCAAAACAACTCAATTACCAACCCACCTTTCACACGAAAAGCAAATCTGATAAGCGCACCCTCGGACAAAACAGGGCGACCCGAACGCCCCCGTCCGTGCGCCCTCACCCGGGGCGACACGAAGGGCCCCGCCGAACGAGCGCACATGGGAGCAAACGGCAAACGGGCCGCCCGGCCGTGCCGACACCGTAATTAGGCTTATCCTGGGGTGACACGGGCACCCCTTTTCTCTTGGGCGAGCCGGACGGACGCCTGTAGGCACAACCAAACGGCAGGCCGAGCAGACGCCTCACCCGGGGCAGCACGACGCGCCCACCCGAACGGACGCACATGGGAGAAAACGGCAAGCGGGCCGCCGGGACGTGCACAAGGCACCGGGCGGTCACAGCAGCAAATCTGACACGGGCGCCCTCGGGCCAAGCGACCCGACGAACGGACGCCCTCACCCAGCACGCCCACCGGAACTAACGCCATCACCCGGCGCGACACGGCACGCCCGACCCGAACGGACGCACATGGGAGCAAACGACAAACGGACCGCCCGGACGTGCACAAGGCACTCGGGCGGTCACAACTTAGCAAATCTGACACGGGTGCCCTCGGCCCAAACGACCCGACCCGAACGGACGCCCTCACCCGGCACGCCCACCCGAACGGACGCACATGGGAGAAAACGGGCCGCCCGGACGTGCACAAGGCACCCGGGCGGTCACAACTTGGAAAATCTGACACGGGCACCCTCGGGCCAAACGACCCCACCCGAACGGAAGAACTCACCAGGCACGCCCACCTGAACGGACGCCCTCACCCGGCATGACACGGCGCGCCCACCCGAACGGAAGCACATGGGAGCGAACGGCAAACGGGCCGCCCGGATGTGCACAAATCACCCGGGCGGTCACAACTTAGCAAATCTGACACGGGCGCCCTCGGGCCAAACGACCCGACCCAAACGTACACCCTCACCTGGCACAACACGGCGCACATGACCAAACGGACGCACATGGGAGAAAACGGTAAACGGGCCGCCCGGACGTGCACAAGGCACACGGGCGGTCACAACTTAGCAAAAGTGACACGGGCGCCCTCGGGCCAAACCACCCGACCGGAACGGACGCCCTCACCCGGCACGACACGACACGACGCGCCCACCCGAACGGTCTCACATGGGAGCAAACGGCAAACGGAGCTACCGGACGTACCTGAGCACGGCGGTCACAGCCAAGCAAATCGGTACAAGGCGCCCTCGGGCCAGCGAGCCAGGCGACCGCAGGCAGACGCCCTCACACGGCCGCCCACCTGACAGTGCTCCATCCGTGCACACAGCCAAACGACACGACACGAGCCGGACGCCCTCACACGGCACGGCCGACGCTCCCACCGAACGGATGCCCTCACACGGCACGCCCACACGAACGGACGCCCTCGCCCGGCGCGACACGACGCGCCCACCCAAACGGACGCACATGGGAGCAAACGGCAAACGGGCCGCCTGGACGTGCACAAGGCACTCGGGCGGTCACAACTTAGCAAATATGACACGGGCGCCCTCGGGCCAGAAACGGCAGGCCGGAGCACGAACGGGCCTTCGTCGGGCAAACCTTGGTCACCCGGCAGGCCGAACGGACGCCCTCCTGAGCCATTGAACGGCCAAGCCCGGCCCGGCCCGAACGGACGCCCTCACCGCCTGGCCAAGACGACCCGGCCCCCGGCCCGGCCGGACGCCCTCCGCCCGACCAAGCGACCCGACCGGCCAGGCCGAACGGACGCCCACCGACCGACCGGAACGGAACGCCCTCACCGCCCACGACCGACGGCAGAGCCGACGGACGCCCAGGCCAAGCGACCCGACCCGACCCGAACGGACGCCCTTGGGCCATACGACCCGACTCGACCCGAACGGACGCCCTCACCCGCCACGACCAAACGACTCGACCCGAACGGACGCCCTCACCCGGCACGACCGAACGACCCGACCTGACCCGAACGGACGCACATGGGACCAAACGGCAAACGGGCCGCACGGACGTGCACAAGGCACCCGGGCGGTCACAACTTAGCAAGTCTGACACGGGCGCCCTCCGACCAAACGGCCCGACCCGGACGGACGCCCTCACCCGGTGCCACACGACCCGCCCGACCGAACGGACGCACATGGGAGCAAACGGCAAACGGGTCGCTCGGACGTGCATAAGGCACCCGGGCGGTCACAACTTAGCAAATCTGATACGGGCGCCCTCGGCCCAAACGACCCGACCCGAACGCCTTTGGCCGGGTGCCCTCACCCGGCGTGCAGGCAGGCCAGACGCGTTTGTTGGGCAGAGTGCGGGTGACCTGACCCCGGGCGCCTGCGCACAGTGCACTACGATGCGGAAGCCATTAGGGCGTGCGGAGTCGGAATTGAGTGCATCGTGCAGAATGTGCGTGTGTGTGAGCCGCACATCTGGCCCGTGCAGTTGGGAAGCCAGTTGAACCTAGAGAATAGGGATGGTCCTAAGCTATTCTGGTACTTGATTTGAGTGACCGTAACCTGACCTTAGAGCTTGGTCAAAGAGCTAACATATGCCAAGGAAGCAGAAGGTAACCTGTACAGTTGGAACAATGCTTTCATATTTATCATTATTATGATTCCCTCCATATTATGTATAGGCATACTTGTGGATTGATAATGATGTTTATGTTTATTTCTGCATATCGAGAGAACATTTGGTTAATAACTAACAAGTGTTGCTAAAGGCGTAGTCTATATACTTGAGTATTTGGAAAAAGAAAAAAGTACGGTAGTGCCGCACCCGTCTATAGCGTGGTTGAAAGACACCGAAGGCATAGGGGCGTGACAACCAGGCACACGGGCGGTCACAACTTATCATTTTCGATACGGCCTCCCTCACACGACCCGACCCGAACGCGTTTCCTTGGGCGCCCTCACACGGCACGACCTGACCCCCCCTAACGAAGGCACAAAGGAGCAAACGGCGATCGGGTCGCACGAACGTGCACAAGGCACAGGGGCGGTCACAACTTAGCATTTTTTATACGGCCTCCCTCACCCGACCCGACCCGAACACGTTTCCTTGGGCGCCCTCACACGGCACGACCCGACCCGCCCGAACGAAGGCACAAGGGAGCAAGCGAGCCAAGGTCGCACGGCGTGCCTGAAGCACACGGCGATCCTGGCATAGCATTTTTTATACGGCCCCCTCCCCCACAGACGACTGACCCGGCCAGCAGAGCCTTTGTTCCTTGAAACCCTCTGTGACCAGGCAGGCCAAACGCGTTTCCCTGCTCGAAGGTATGCATCCCATAGTGCATCAAAATCAAGACGAGTCTCGATCTCAGTTCCTCAGTGAACCAGATACTGCAAGATCATTGTAGTATGAAGCCTCCAATGAATGAAACTCCATCATGAACTCCCACGCATCATCCTATCCAAAGCGTTGGCAAGCATACTTGTATTGCCCACAGGTGCCACCACAAGTTGTTCTCACCCTGCAAGTCATATGAATGTGCTCGTAGGCTGCTCATCCAACCAATGTCTTGTTGCTCAAAGTGAACAACGTCCATCAGCCCATCTATAAAAGATCTCCATGTAGCACCAACAATCGATCATGCTCAGCGTATTCCTTCTTGACACTCCTCCATGATGCTCATAAGTGGGCACCCAGTAAGTGCACCTGCATAATGTCTCCACATAATGTCCTGCCATGCCCTCGTGTCAATGTACATGACTTTGGTTTCCCATGTGTCCATCAAGAGTAGACTCGCCTCAACCCAAGTCACCATCATGTGTATAGTGTACAGGCTAAGTGCCCTCGGTCACTTCTACCATCATCATCATGGGTACTTCCTCCAAGGCTTCTCCCCCGCTAAAGGTGCACCAAGAGTTCCTTCTTGGTTGTAAGCCATGAAGAAGTCTACCCGGACAATGTGCCCTACCACCAAAATGGGTCCATGGTCTGAAATTTGAACCTACTAGAGCGAGGTCACAAATTTCCCTGTCAAGGCCTACAACAAGAAATGCTCCCCTTGCTTCTCCGATGTACAAGGTTCCATCATAGTCATCCGAGGAAAGGTCCTCCATGGTATTGGAAAAGAAGTCATCTTCTTTCCCATCCCTGCATGCGGTCCATCTCCCAGATGCTCAATTGAAACACGAGCCATGTCTTCATGAAGAATCTCTAAGAGAGTGTTCTCCGTCCTCATCAATGTCTGCAATGCTTCTGATCCGGGTACCGCCTGCTCATAAAGTTCCTCCTTGATCATTGTCACTTCTGCAAAATTTTCATGTGGTTCATCCCCCAATGCCTGCAATGTGCTTGGTCCAGGTTCAACTTGTTCCACGAGTTCTTCCTCGATCATATCCGCATCCTCAACATCCTCCCCAGAATCATCCATCCCCGATGCTTGCGATGTGCTTGGCCCTGGTCCAACCTGTTCATCAAGTTCGTCCTCGACTTCTACCACATCTGCAACATCCTTGTGAGAATCGTCCACCATCAATGCTTGTAATGTGCTTGGTCCTGGTCCAACTTGTTCATCAACTTCTTCCTTGACTTCAATCACATCTACAACATCCTTTGGTTCGGCCACAGTGGGCTTCATGCCACCATGCTTCATCTTTCCAAGGTCTCTAAGCTTGAGAAGCTTATCAATTAACTTCCTTAGCTCTTCTTCCACCTTGTCCATTTCTGCTCGGAGAATTCTCACTTTCTTCATAAGTCGAAACATTTCATCTTTTCTCATGCCAGATGTCCTCCTCTTGCACCATGTATCAATGGTCCGACTCGCCTCATCAAACTCCTTTTCCACTTCCTTCGACTTCTCTTTAATTTCTTTGAAGTTCATTTCCAATGAAACAAACTCATCCATCAAGCTTCAATACCACCTGCAACGCTGCAACGGTATCCCTGCTCAATAATAATAATAATAATAATAATAATAATAATAATAAAGCCACAAAAATGTAGCTCTGATACCAACTGTCACGCCCTTATACCTGTGGTAGTCTCCCAACCGCTCTATAGACGGGTGCGGCACTACCTTAGTTTTCTCTTTTCAAATACTCAATAAGTAGACTACGCCTAACTCAACACTTGTTTAATTAATCTTCCAAAGTGCTCCTGTGCGGAAATAAAACAGCAATAAACATCAATATCAAACCACATGAACGCCCATACATTCAAGGGAGGGGCAAATCTCGTTAATAAGTCTGCCCAGTATTATGCTTCAATAAATATGTACAATCTGCAATAACTATACAGCCAAGCCTCCATAAACCATTTATGCTTCTTGCCAAATGTGCTTATACCTGGGTCTAGCCTTAACAGCTTCCCAACAGTGCAAAAAATCCAAAGGAACCCCAAAATTCCCTTTCAGAACATGTTTCTGAAGTCTGCGCGAATTCTGGTTCGAGTGGGTCACTCAGGTCACAGACGCCCTCGGCACCCTGAACGCGTTTCCGCACGCGGGTCACCGGGGTCACGGTCTGCACGCGTTTCCTGAACGCGTTCGACCCGACCCGACCCTGCTGGACGAACTCCGCGCCTTCAAACACTGTTCCGCGCGTCCGGAACGCGGGCGCGCTGCACGAACCCGACTCGACCTGAACGCGCCCGCCCTGAACACTGTTCTCCACGCGTCCTGCGGAAGGAACCCGACTCCACCATGCACTAAACACTGCACCGCACGCGCCCTGCGGAAGGAACCTGACTCGACCTGCGGTTGAACGCCGAACAAGTTTTTACCCGACTCGACCCAGACTCCGTTTCCCTGCTGCGGCTTCGCCCTCCACCCTCGACCTTCGCTCTGGCTCGAGCATTAGCTTGCCAATGGTGGAATCAACAAGATGTTGATGTCCTTCTTTCTTTCCTTTATCGTCCATCGCACGTCCTCCTTTCGTATGTGCCTTTGCCCACACATTGCTTCCATGGGTGGGGCTTGATCCATATGAGGCCGACCCAGTAAACGCCCATAAAGCCTTGGTTACGACGTGGCATTTTCTCCTTAACGTCGGCTTGCCACCACGGCCGGCCTATAAAACCTCCAAGCCAACACACGGCCATTTTTGGACGCGTTTATGCACGTCGCTCCTAAACGTCGCACGGTCACCATGATAACGTTGCATAGTAACCGAACGATGTTTTCTTCCGTCGGCGCGCCCGTCTAACCTTCCGTCGTGGTTTTCGTCGTTCGTCGCCTGTCCACCGAACGCTTCCAACGCCTTCCGTCGTCGTCCTCGGCTCGTGGGTCTTACAGGGGCGGTTTCCGTCGCGGCGGGCGTATAATTGGACGGTGTCCATTGAGCAGGGACATGGAAACCTTACATTTCCCACAGTTGGGCCACTGTCGTCACGGCGGGGCGAGGAAACCTGTCACGCCCCTAGACCTTCGGTGACCTTTCAACCGTGCTATGGACGGGGTGCGGCACTACCGTACTTCTCCTTTTCGTAATACTCAAGT
>JAXQQM020066954.1:60000-64841 GCA_034641835.2 Pinus albicaulis
GAATGTCGACCACCCTACAAATGACCCAAGGCCATTCTTCAGGCAAACCCGACAAGCAACTCAATTACCAACACACCTTTCACACGAAAATCCAACCCCTCCCCCGACCAAAAGGGGAGGAGGTGAACAATATAGCGAGGAGCCGATTTCACGAAGCCAACGAGACAAAAGCCCACCTCTCCAACCCACCAAAAGGGGAGGAGGTGAACAATATGGCGAAGAGCCAACATCGACGGAGCCAACGAGCGAGCAAGGGGCACGAGAGCGACATAGGCGACCGGCCAGTTGTCTCCAGGAGCCACACAGAGCGACCTCGTCCACCTCTGAGAACACAGAGCGGAAGGGTAACTCTTTTCACATATGCCTCCCAGGACAAGCATGGCCAACATTACCGCTCATGCGCTACCGAGTGGGGATGGAGAGAAGACGAGAGTCGACGACCCTACAAATGACCCAAGGCCACTCTTCAGGCACACCCGAACAAGCAACTGAGTTACCAACCCACCTTTCACACGAAAATCCAACCCCTCCCCCCACCGAAAGGGGGAGGAGGTGAACAATATACCGAGGAGCCGATTTCACGAAGCCAACGAGACAAAAGCCCACCTCTCCAACCCACCAAAAAGGGAGGAGGTGAAGAATATGGCGAAGAGCCAGCATCGACGGAGCCAACGAGCGAGCAAGGGGCACGAGAGCGACATAGGCGACCGGCCAGTTGTCTCAAGGAGCCACACAGAGCGACCTCGTCCAACTCTGAGAACACAGAGCGGAAGGGTAACTCTTTTCACATATGCCTCCCAGGACAAGCATGGCCAACATTAACGCTCATGCGCTACCGAGTGGGGATGGAGAGAAGACGAGAGTCGACGACCCTACAAATGACCCAAGGCCACTCTTCAGGCACACCCGAACAAGCAACTCAGTTACCAACCCACCTTTCACACGAAAATCCAACCCCTCCCCCCACCAAAGGGGAGGAGGTGAACAATATAGCGAGGAGCCGATTTCGCGAAGCCAACGAGACAAAAGCCCACCTCTCCAACCCACCAAAAAGGGAGGAGGTGAACAATATAGCGAAGAGCCAACATCGACGGAGCCAACGAGCGAGCAAGGGGCACGAGAGCGACATAGGCGGCCGGCCAGTTGTCTCAAGGAGCCACACAGAGCGACCTCGTCCAACTCTGAGAACACAGAGCGGAAGGGTAACTCTTTTCACATATGCCTCCCAGGACAAGCATGGCCAACATTACCGCTCATGCGCTACCGAGTGGGGATGGAGAGAAGACGAGAGTCGACGACCATACAAATGACCCAAGGCCACTCTTCAGGCACACCCGAACAAGCAACTCAGTTACCAACCCACCTTTCACACGAAAATCCAACCCCTCCCCCCACAAGCAAGCAAAAGGGGAGGAGAAGAACAATATAGAGAAGAGCCGACATCGACGGAGCCAACGAGCGACATAGCAAAACGCTGATTTCAACAAAGCAAACGTGCAACCAAGGGGCACGAGAGAGAGTTACCGGAGAGCCGATTTCAACAACGCCAACAGGCAGCCAGTCATCTCAAAGAGCCACACACAACAACCCCATCCAAATGCTAGAAAACAGAGTGGACGGGAGAGATTGTTCAAACATGCCTCCGAGGACAAGCATGGCCAACATTACCGCTCATATGCTACCGAGTGGTGATGGAGAGAAGAAAGTCGACGACCCTACAAATGACCCAAGGCCATTCTTCAGGCACAACCGAGCAAAACAACTCAATTACCAACCCACCTTTCACACGAAAAGCAAATCTGATAAAAGCACCCTCGGACAAAACAGGGCGACCCGAACGCCCCCGTCCGTGCGCCCGCACCCGGGGCGACACGAAGGGCCCCGCCGTACAGGCGCACATGGGAGCAAACGGCAAACGGGCCGCCCGGACGTGCACAAGGCACCCGGGCGGTCACAACTTAGCAAATCTGACACGGGCGCCCTCCGACCAAACGGCCCGACCCGGACGGACGCCCTCACCCGGCACAACCAAACGACCCAACCCGAACGAACGCCCTCACCGGGGGCAACACGACGCGCCCACCCGAACGGACGCACATGGGAGCAAACGGCAAACGGGCCGCCCGGACGTGCACAAGGCACCCCGGCGGTCACAACTTAGCAAATCTGACACAGGCGCCCTTAGGCCAAACGACCCGACCCGAACAGACGCCCTCACCCAGCACGCCCACCGGAACTAACGCCATCACCCGGCGCGACACGGCACGCCCGACCCGAACGGACACAGTAAATGAGCCGCCCGGACGTGCACAAGGCACCCGGGTGGTAACAACTTAGCAAATCTGACACGGGCGCCCTCGGGCCAAACCACCCGACCCAAACGGACGCCCTCACCCGGCACGACCAAACGACCCGACCCGAACGGACGCCCTCACCTTGCACGACACGACGCGCCCACACGAACGGTCGCACATGGGAGCAAACGGCAGACGGGCCGCCCGGACGTGCACAAGGCACCCGGGCGGTCACAACTTAGCAAATCTAACACGGGCGCCCTCGGGCCAAACCACCCGACCCGACCCGAACGGACGCCCTCGCACGGCACGCCCACCCGAACGGACGCCATCGTGCCGCACGACCAAACGACACGACACGAACGGACGCCCTCACCCAGCACGACCGAACGACCCGACCCGAATGGACGCCCTCACCCGGCAAGCCCACCTGAATGGACGCACTCACCCGGCGCGACACGGCACGCCCGACCAAACGGACGCACATGGGAGCAAATGACAAACGGGCCGCCCGGACGTGCACAAGACACCCGGGCGGTCACAACTTAGCAAATCTGACACGGGCACCCTCGGGCCAAATCACCCGACCCGACCCGAACGGACGCCCTCGCACGGCATGCCCACCTGAACCGACGCCATCGTGCCGCACGAGCAAACGACACGACACGAACGGACGCCCTCACCGGGCACGACCGAACGACCCGACCCGAACGGAAGCCCTCACCCGGCGCGACACGACACGAGCGACCAAACGGACGCACATGGGAGCAAACGGCAAACCGGCCGCCCGGACGTGCACAAGGCACCCTGGCGGTCACAACTTAGCAAATCTGACACGGGAGCCCACGGGCCAAACGACCCGACCCGACCCGAACGGACGCCCTCGCATGGTACGCCCACCCGAACAGACGCCATCGTGCCGCACGACCAAACGACAAGACACGAACGGACGCCCTCACCCGGCACGACCGAACGACCAACCCGAATGGACGCCCTCACCCGGCATGCCCACCCGTATGGACGCCCTCACCCGGCATGCCCACCCGAACGGACGCACTCACCCGGCGCGACACGGCACGCCCGACCAAATGGACGCACATGGGAGCAAACGGCAAACGGGCTGCCCGGACGTGCACAAGGCACCCGGGCGGTCACAACTTAGCAAATATGACACGGGTGCCCTGGGGCCAAACCACCCGACCCGGCCCGAACGGACGCCCTCGCCCGGCATGCCCACCCGAACGGACGCCATCGTGCCGGACGACCAAACGACACAACACGAATGGACGCCCTCACCCGGCACGACCGAATGACCCGACTCGAACGGACGCCCTCACACGGCACGCCCACCCGAACGGACGCCCTCACCCGGTGCGACACGGCACGAGCGACCAAACGGACGCACATGGGAGAAAATGACAAACGGGCCGACCGGACGTGCACAAGGCACCCGGGCGGTCACAACTTAGCAAATTTGACACGGGCGCCCTCGGGCCAAACGACCCGACCCGACCCGAACGGACGCCCTCGCACGGCACGCCCACCCGAACGGACGCCATCGTGCCGACCGACCAAACGACACGACACGAACGGACGCCCTCACCAGTGACACGGGGCACGACCACCCGAACGGACGCCCTCACCCGGCACGCCCACACGAACGCACGCCCTCACCAGGCACGCCCACACTAACGGACGCCCTCAACCGGCGCGACACGGCACGCCCGACCAAACGAGCGGACATGGGAGCAAACGGCAAACGGGCCGCCCGGACGTGCACAAGGCACCCGGGCGGTCACAACTTAGCAAATCTGACACGGGCGCCCTCAGGCCAAACCACCCGACCGGGCAGGCAGACGCCCTGCGCCGACACCCACACCGACGGACGCCATCGTGCCGGGACGACGAACGACACGACAACGAGAACGGACGCCCTCACCCGCCACGACCAAACGACCCGACCCGAACGGACGCCCTCACCGGCCGCCCACCGACGGAGCGCCCTCACCGAGCGCGACACGGCACGGCGCGACCAAATGGAGCGCATGAAGACACAAACGGCAAACGGGCCGCCCAGACGTGCACAAGGCACCCGGGCGGTCACAACTTAGCAAATTTGACACGGGCGCCCTCGGGCCAAACGACCCGACCCGACCCGAACGGACGCCCTCGCCCGGCACGCCCACCCGAACGGACGCCATCGTGCCGCACGACCAAACGACCCGACCCGAACGGACGCCCTCACCCGGCACGACCGAACGACCCGAGCCGAACGGACGCCCTCGCCCGGCACGACCGAACGACCCGACCAAACGGACGCACATGGGAGCAAACGGCAAACGGGCCGCCCGGACGTGCACAAGGAACCCGGGCGGTCACAACTTAGCAAATTTGACACGGGCGCCTTTCCCTGCTCGAAGGTATGCATCCCATAGTGCATCAAAATTAAGACCCGCTCGACGATCTCGATCTTAGTTCCTCGGTGAACCGAATCTGCAAGATCATTGTAATATGAAGCCTCCAATGAATGAAACTCCACCATGAACT